>JAROYD020000011.1:2652483-2817930 GCA_029618875.2 Dynastes tityus | reverse complement strand
TTTCACTTTGCATACTCTTCTCTCACTTTACTTACAAAATACAACGAACCCGTTAATACTGTTAAATCAGCGTCAGATTGTCTAATGGCTGTTTGCCAGTTTACTGCCATGCCCACTGGATATTTTTTGGCAGTTGCTTCAATATTCAAACTATGTCTGCCATTTGGTCCAGTAAACGGCACTAAGGTAATGGCAAAACGATTCTGCGCTAAAATTTCAGAAAAAGAATCAGTCACATTTTTATCCATTAAACTACCAATAATCAAATGAATCTTACCCGTTGGATAAGAATTGATTAGTGCTTTGTACAAGGCATGTAGTCCTTGCGCATTATGAGCACCGTCAATCATTAGGCTTTTATTCAGCAACTCAAACCGTGCGGGAAATCGCGTTGACGCCAAACCATGAATAATGGCAGAATCTGGAATACGTTCATCAAAAGCACGTACAGCCGCGACCGCAGTAGCTGTATTCACAATTTGATACTCTCCGGGTAATCCAGGTTTAAATTCGCCCAATTTGCCGACTATAACATTCGAAGCATGTTCTTTAATAACAGATAGCGCTTCACTAGAAATTTGACCGATAACCACAGGTATGTTCTTGTGAATAATACCTGCCTTTTGACGGGCAATATCAGCAATAGTCGGACCCAATAGGGCTTGATGATCTAAGCCAACGCTTGTAATGACGGCCACACGGGAATTTGGCATTACATTGGTCGAGTCAAGCAAACCACCGATACCAACTTCAATCACTAGCGCATCAAGGTCTTGTCGCGCAAAAAAAGTAAACATAATAGCTGTCAAAACTTCGAATTCAGTCGGAATATCCGGTGCCAACTCACGATCTAGGTCAATTAAAATGTCCGCGACATCTTGAGTGACTGATAACAAATCCTCTGATGCAATCATTTTGTTATCAACTTGAATTCGCTCCCGAAAATCCGTGATGAACGGTGAAATAAACAAACCCGTATGAAGTCCAGCAGATTGTAATATGTTGCTAGACATCGTAGCAACTGAACCTTTTCCGTTAGTTCCTGTAACATGAATCGCTGGTGGCACAATCTTTTCTGGATTGCCCAATCGATCAAGTAAGGCGTGCATGCGTTCTAGTGACTCCTTTTGCCCGCCTTTTGGGCGACTATGAATATAGGCAATGGCTTCTGCAACTGTTCTCATGTCTTCCTCCATCAAAGATATTCTTACACCCATTATAATCTCATATCATATTAAAAAATAAAAGCCGTCCATTTTGTTTGGACGGTTTCATCGTGTTTATTTCTCTTACTATTTACTCGAGCAACGGCATTTTAGCCTTTTTCACGGACGGTAAATTCTCGGCGATTCCCGCCGCTATTACGACGACTCTCATTTGAACGACCATCACGACGCTTGTAATCACCAAAGCGACGTTCACTTGTACCACGGCGATCATTACTACGATCACCATTGCCACGTCGATTGCGATTACCACGATAGCCACCACCACGATTACCATCACGGCGACCGCCACCATTGCGTGAACCACCGCCCTTACGTCGTGGTAATGGACGTTCGCGTGTGATTTCTACTGGTGTGTTTTGCTTTTCTAAGTCAGCTGCACTAGATAACAAGGCTGCCGCTAATTGTTCAGCAGAATATTGTGCAGTCAAAGCATTAACTTGATCTTGGATTTCTGCGACATCAGTTGACTGAATTAACTTTGCGACTTCTCCAGCGGCATTATTAATTTTACCAACACGTGCCTGTTGCAATGTTGCAGGCTCGAGAGGCGTCATACGTTTTTTAGTCAAATCTTCAACTGCACGTAGATAATCCATTTCATTTGGTGCTACAAATGTCACTGATACACCCTTAGCACCCGCGCGGCCCGTACGGCCAATGCGGTGCACATAACTTTCAGGATCTTGTGGAATATCGAAGTTATAAACGTGAGAAACATCCTTAACATCAAGACCACGAGCCGCGACATCTGTTGCCACCAAAATATTGATTTCATGTGATTTAAACTGAGCCAAAACACGTGAACGCATTTGTTGCGTTAAATCACCATGTAAGCCAGCAGCATGATAACCACGAGCTTCTAAACCACGAGCTAATTCTTCCACGCGACGCTTTGTGCGACCGAACACAATGGCCAATTTTGGTGCTTGCACATCAAAAATACGAGTCATGGTATCGAATTTTTCATTTTCACGCATCCGTACAAAGTATTGATCAACCAAATCAGTTGTCAATTCTTTAGCTTCAATTTGAATATGCTCTGGGTTAGTCATGAACTTAACACCAATACGCTTAATAGCAGGTGGCATTGTGGCTGAGAATAACAATGTCTGACGCTCGGCTGGTGTCTTATCAATAATTGATTCAATATCATCCAAGAATCCCATGTTCAACATTTCATCGGCTTCGTCTAGAACAAGTGTACGAACGTGATCCAATCTAACTGTTTTGCGGTTAATGTGGTCTAGCAAACGACCCGGTGTACCAACAAGTATTTGTGGATGTGACTTCAAATTTTGAATTTGACGGCGAATGTCAGCGCCACCAAACACAACTTGTACGTCAACATGCTTATCATGTCCAAGTTTTTTTAATTCATCTGCCGTTTGGATTGCCAATTCACGTGTTGGTGAAACAATCAAAGCTTGAATGTTTTTATTCTCTAAATCAATATGTTCCAAAATTGGCAAACCAAAAGCAGCTGTTTTACCAGTTCCCGTTTGCGCTTGTCCAATGACATCACGTCCTGATAATGTCAACGGAATTGTTTTTTCTTGGATTGGTGTCGCTTCGACATAACCATGAGTTTTAATGGCATCTAAAATATCTTGTGACAAACCTAATTCGCTAAATTTCAAAATTTTTCTCCTTGCACCTATTGTGCGTAAGCCATTCACTTTACAGGAATAGCAGTCATTTGTGTAAATATTTTTTTGGCTAGTGGTTGGAAACTATGTGATTTGTAATACTGATTACTCAATAGCACAACAGCATTCTGTCCATTTTTTGACAAAATTATAGTTGATTCATAACCAGGTAATACGCCATGTGCGGTCATATATTTTGGAAAATGATACATCCCTGCAGCATAACTTTCACCAAGCTTGGTTCGCCATAACTGTGCCGGACTGTCTATCAGCTTTTTGTTAATCATCAAATAATAATAGCGATACAGGTTACCTGTTGTCATTGCCACATTACCAGTTCCTGTTTCACGATGGTAGGCAACATTGTCATCACCATAAGGCTTATCATATGAATCATCATAGCCAATCGCACGATTAGCGGACGTTTTGAACATATCATATTGCACTGCATTTAAATGGTAGTGACGATCAAACATTTGTTCAAACAATTCAGTATAAGTTTTATGTGTCACCTTCATCAATACGCCAGCCAACAATCGATAGTTAACCGCCTGATATGACCAGCCATAACCAACACCCGGCTCACCAATAACAACCGCATGATCCGCAGAAAAATCAATGTTATCCGCTTCTGATTCAAAAGTTACTGGCTGTATATGTTGACTTAGCCCGCTAGTCATTGTTATCAAATCACTTATTGTAATTTTATCCGAATTAGCAACATTAGGGTAAAACTGGCTCAACTTTGTATCAAAAGATAGCTTACCTGCTTCAATTTCCTTCATAACTAGTGTTGCTGTTAATCCTTTTTGAACTGATGCAATTTGAAACAATGTTTTAGCATCATTAACACGTTTCGTTTTAGCATCGGCGTAACCATAGCCTTTTTGTAAAATAATTTTATTTTTATGCACAATTAATGCAGTTCCAACATAGTGCGCCTGCTTTAACTGGTTATCAGCATCTTTAGCGAACGCACCTTTAGGCACGACGTTAGTACTTAACATGGCGACATTGTTAACGCTGAGGTCATCGTTTTTAATTGGTTTCAGTTTAACAGATGACTCTTTGAGTGCTAAAGGCCAAAAAGTGCCTAGAAACAAGCTCAGTAAAAAAATTACAAGCACCCATTTCCTTCGCTTAATGTTTCGACTTTGGTTTCGTTGCATAAGTGTGTCCCCCGACACATTAAATTATTTTACTAATGCGTTGACAACGTTTTCAAGATGAATACCATGACTTGCTTTGAGCAAAATCACGTCCCCGTTTTCACCTAACGTCTGTAAATCTGTGATTAATTCGGCTAACTGATCTGTTTCATATTGGTGCAAGTGCGTTGAATCAAAGTGCTGTTGCAAAATGGGATAAAGATACATTCCCATAAATTTTCCAACCAAGTAAACGCCATCAACATTCGCCTCTATCACCGCTTTTGCCAGACCAGCGTGCAAGTTTTGCGTTTGCTCGCCTAATTCTAACATGTCTCCTAGCACAATGTACCGATGTGTGCTAGGAATCGTTTTCAGTGTTGCCAAAACGGCAGCTACAGCAGTTGGATTTGAATTATAAACATCGCTAATCAAAGTCACGCCGTGAGCTGTCGTGAGCGTTTCAGTACGATTTTTAGTCAAATCAAAATGTTTAAGTGCCTTTGCGGCGTCTTTTGTGTCAATATGTAATAAGATACCCGCTGAAATCGCTGCGAGCGCATTCATTATATTATACCGACCTCTCAGCGGAATAGCAAATCGAGTATTATCGAATGTGAAAGCAGTTTCAGCTTTATTTTCATCGATATCACTGATTTTCTTTCCAAAATGAACAACCGATTGATTAATAGCAGCTGTTGTCAACAAAGGTTCATCAAAAGGTATAATTAATGTACCGTCAGCTTTTAGTCCTTGGGTGATTTCCAATTTTGCCTTAGCAATATTAGCACGCGTTTTGAAAAATTCAATATGCGCCTCGCCAATCATCGTTATAATCGCGACATCTGGCAATGTCAATTCCGACAAAACAGAAAGTTGCCCAAACCGATCCATACCCAATTCAACAACGAGCACTTCAGTGTCTTCTGGCATCGTCAAAAGTGTTAGTGGTACACCGATTTCATTATTGAAGTTTTCGGGTGTTTTGAAAGTTTTATACGTCGTGGCAAAAACTGCAGCAGCCATATCTTTGGTGGTTGTTTTACCGTTAGAGCCTGTGATTGCTACAACCTTGGGATTAATATCTTGTCGTCGATATCGCGCCAACGCTTGAAGTGCTGTCAAAGTATCAGGCACTATCACAGCAGCAATAGTTGATGGTATTTGGTGCTGATTGTCAGCCAGTACAGCTACTGCACCATGATTTAATGCTTGTTCGATGTAATCATGTCCATCGTTTTGCGCTACTAATGCCACAAATAAATCACCAGGTTTAACTTGACGCGAGTCAAAAGAAACACCGCTAACAACCACATCTCCGTATTGAATAGGCGCTTGTAAAATTTGTCCTATTTTTGATACCGAATAATTCATGCTAATCCTTTCGAAATACAGTTATACTTTCCACATGAGACGTTTGCGGAAATTGGTCAACTGGTAGTATGGATCCATCAATGTGATAGCCTCGTCGAATGATTTCAACAGCATCTCGCGCAAGTGTTACAGGATTGCAACTAATATATACAAATCGATTTGGTCCCATATCAACTGTTGCTTCAATTAATTCAGCAGTTAACCCACGTCGAGGCGGATCAACAAATACAACATCCGGCTTTAATCCTTCTTGTTGCCAGCATTTAAACTGCTCAGGTGCATCAGCTAAAATGTATGTCGCATTGGTAATCTGATTATTAACCAAATTCAACTGTGCATCAGCAACCGCACCAGGTACAACCTCAACACCAATCACCTTTTTAACACGATTAGCCACACTAATACCAATCGTGCCAATGCCCGAATACGCATCAATAACAATATCATCCGCTTGTAATTCAGCCTTTTGAGCTGCTAGATCGTATAATATTTCAGTCATTTGCGGGTTAACTTGATAGAAAGAATTAGGACCAATAATAAAATCATACCCTAACAACGTATCATGAATGGCATCTTCGCCCCATAGAGTCCTGTTATTAGGACTCAGCAACACATACTCACGTTTTGGACTATAATTTAATCGCAAACTTTTTAATTCAGGTAATTGTATGTGTATTTCATTAACAATTTCCGATTCATTAGGCAAAGTTGGCACGTCAGAAACTAAAACCACCATTAATTCATGTGAATAGTAACCTCGCCGAACCATAATATAACGGATTGCACCTTGCTGCGTATCTGGATCAAAGGCTGAAATTTGATATTTTTCCAAAATATCTCTAACGATTACAATGGCCCGGTCAATTGCTTGGTCATTGACAAAATAATCTGTCATGGGCACTAATTCATGACTACCACGGCGATAAAATCCACTGGTTAATTTTTCATTTTGCCACTTCACCGGTACAATCGTCTTATTACGGTAATACGTTGGATTTTGCATTCCAACAGTTGGTGCAACAGTCACTGTTAGGCCTTGTTTGGCAAATAATTTTTGAATTTGCTTTTGTTTCAAAATCAATTGTGCTTCATATTTTAAATTGACCAAAGGTGCTGTACCAGCTTCAATCAAGTATTGACGATGATTATTTTGTCTGGCATCGGAAGATACTATCCGCTCAATTACTTGTGCATAACCTGAAAATTTATCCACCTGTGTGACACGTAGACGAATTTTCTCATTGGGAATAGCATCCGCAATATATAAAGGATAGTGTTCAGTTACGTGAACAATACCCATGCCATCAATACGAATGTCATCCACAACTGCCGTTATTTCCTGCCCTAATTTAACCGGTAAAATTGTACGTGCGATAGTTCTGCCCTCATACATAAAAAACGCTCACCAAGGTGAACGTTTTTGAATGAACAATTACTTGTCTTCGTTGTTCTTGAAACCAAATCCAGCAAACTTTTTGTTGAACTTGTCGACTGCACCATCGGCTTGAGTAAACTTTTGCTTACCAGTATAAAATGGGTGTGAGTCTGATGTAATATCCATACGGATTGATGGATACTCTTTACCTTCAAATTCAGTTGTTGTATCAGATGTCACAGTGGAAGCTGACAAGAACTTCTTACCTGTTGAAGCATCGACGAACACAACTGCGTGATAATCTGGGTGAATTTCTGCTTGCATGATTCGTTTCTCCTTAGCGCCCTAAGTCTCGTGACCTAGAGTCAGTTATTAACTAGATAATTGTATCAAAATTTCTATTAACATGCAACTGTTTAAGGCATCAAATTAATCAAATCAATCCCTTCAATTGTCACATCGGCGCCCAAATGGCTTAACTTTTCTTGAATGCGATCATAACCACGCAAAATATGATCCGCATCATTAATAATAGTTTCGCCTTCTGCCATAATAGCAGCAATAACAAGTGCTGCCCCTGCTCGAATCTCTGCTGCCTGAACGCTCGTTCCTAATAGACGTGGTGATTGATTGATTTTGATTTGTCCAGGAACAGCTGAATCAATATCGCCACCCATTCGACGTAGTTCAGCGATATGCTTCACTCGTTTGGGGTAAATCGTATCGACAATTGTACTTTCACCTTTGGCTAACAACAGCAATGGTGTAATTGGCTGTTGCAGATCAGTCGCAAAACCAGGGTAAGGCATTGTCTTAATAGCCACAGGCTTTAGTTCATCAGACTTATAAACATGAATGGCATCTTCACCAATATCTAAGTTAACACCCATTTCAATCAGTTTAGACGTATATGATTCTAAATGTTCTGGAATGACGTTTTTAATCGTTACGCCGTCACCGAATGCAGCAGCCATACTCATATACGTGCCAGCCTCAATCCGATCCGGAATAACCGTATGTGTGTTTCGCGCTTTCAAACTAGGTACGCCAGCAATACGAATTGTATCGGTTCCAGCACCACGAATACTAGCTCCCATGTTATTTAAGAATGTTACGATATCGATAATTTCAGGCTCACGTGCAGCATTTTCAATGATCGTCTGCCCTTTAGCGCGCACGGCTGCCAAGATAATATTAATTGTTGCACCCACAGAAACTGTATCCAGAGCAACACGCGCACCAATCAAGCCATGGCTGGTGGCGTCTATGTGAATAATATCGTTGACTTCAGTCACCGTCGCTCCCAACGCCTCAAATCCTTTGATGTGTTGGTCAATTGGACGTCGTCCTAAATTATCACCACCAGGGAAAGTTACTGTCGCACGACCAAAACGGCCTAGTAAGGCGCCCATAAAATAGTATGAGGCCCGCAACGACTTAATCGCACCGCTTGGTAAATCACTTTCAGTAATATGTGTTGGGTCAATTGTCAATTCGCCATTTTCAAACGTTGAACTGACATTCATTGCTTGCAAAATTAGCTGCAAATTCTTGACATCCAAAATTTGTGGCACTGTATCAAATTTAACTGGTGTATCAGCTAAAATTGCTGCTGGAATCAGTGCTACTGTTGAATTTTTAGCGCCACCAATAGTGACTTCACCACGTAAACGATGGCCGCCTTGTACGATTATTTTTGCCATGAAATTATCCTGTAACTTTATAGTCTGCATTCAATTATAACGTGTTTTCAAGCACAACTCAAATTAAATTAGAAAAATAATCAACGAATCGTCACATTAAATTGCGATTGTAATCCGCTTATAACGCTTTCAAAATCAGCATTAACCTCAGCCTCAACAAGCGTTTCATCATTATCTTGATACGTCAGAGTATAAGCCAAAGACTTCTTGTTTTCTGGTAAATTATTACCTGTATATTCATCAAATAATGTCACATCAACTAAATGATGACCAGCAGTTTTGTGAATGGTATCTTCAATTTCAGCTGATGAAACCTGGCTGTCTACTAGCAGCGCTATGTCACGGCTCATTTGAGGAAAGCGTGAAATAGGCTGATAAGAGACACTCGAATGGACATTTTTCAACACAGCAAAAAGATTCAACTCGAAACCGAACACTGGTGACAATTTTTGCGCTTTCGTCACACGCGGATGAATTTGTCCTACAAATCCCAAGTATTCTGTGCCCGCGTAGACATCGGCTGTTTGACCAGGATGCATATTAAGATGGCGACTTGTTGCTTGATAACTGACGTCACTTACACCAATCTGTTGTAGGTAACTTTCAACCACACCCTTCATATCATAGAAATCAACTGCTTTTGCCTGTTTACCCTTTTGCCAAGTTGATTCAAGACGACTACCCGTTAATACCCCAGCCACATGTTCAATTTCTGCTGGCTGCTGATCTTCTTGTTTGGCAATAAAAACACGTCCTTGCTCATATAGCGCAATATCATGAACAGCGTGTGCTGCATTATAAACAACATCATCTAAAAGACCAGCCAATAAATTTTGTCGTACAGTTGTTCGATCCGAGCTCATTGGATAGTCAAGTGTCACGACGCTGTCTGCCGAATTTTCAGCAAATAGTTGGGCCTTGTTGGGTGTCGTTAAGACATAGGAAATGGCCTGGTTTAATCCCAATGATTCCAAAATACGTCGAGTTCCTCTGATTTGACGTTGCAGCAAGCTTAATTTACCTGGGGTTGTTGGACCATACGGTAAAGTTAGTGGCAAATTATCATAACCAAATAGTCGTGCCACTTCTTCAATCAAATCTGCTTCGATACTGATATCTGGTCTCCGCGCAGGAACATCAACTAAAATCTGATCACCATTAATCTGATATGTGAATGCTAATTGATCAAAATAACCTGCAATTGCAGCCACATCAAGAGATGTGCCCAATATTTGATTAACCCGTTTAGCAGTTAATGAAAGATGCACGGCTTCACGTTGCTGATTAGCCACTTCGATACGACCACGTGCCACCTGACCATCAGCTAAATCATCTGCCAAACTTGCAGCATGATCTAAAGCAGTGAACGTATTGTCCCAGTTAACACCACGCTCAAATCGTGCCGAAGCTTCTGAATGCAAATTATGTCGACGTGCTGTGGCGCGAATAAGACTTGGATTAAAAATAGCACCTTCAATCACAATATTTTTGGTGTTGACATCAACTTCTGAACTAGTGCCACCCATAACACCGGCTAACATTAAACCATCTTGTCCGCTGGCAATGACAATATCTTTTCCAGATCGAAGCGCCCGATTTTGACCATCTAATGTGACCAAAGACTCATTATCATTGGCAAGACGAACATGAATATCTTTGTGTGATAACTTGTCCAAATCAAAGGCATGTAGGGGTTGTCCATACATTAACATCATATAGTTGGTAATATCAACTATATTATTGATTGGCCTCATGCCTGCGTTCCACAACTTTTTTTGTAACCACAGCGGTGAATCCTTCACCGTAACTTGATTTACAACCCGCAATGCGTATTTTGGTGCCAAAGACGGGTCATCAATCTGAATCGATATCTGGCTATCGGCCGGTGTTTCATATTCAATTAATTCAAAGTCGGGTTCTTGAACCTTCACCTGTCGCATTGCGCCAAACTCATATGCTGTTCCAATCATTGAAAGCATATCAGAGCGATTTGGTGTTAGGTCAGTATCCAAGACTGGTTCATTCATCCCCAAAGCCGCAATTGCGTCATCGCCAGGTTTCACACCATCATCTGGTCCAAAAACATAGATACCGCTCTCAAAATCTTTAGGTGCAATCTTGCTATCAAATCCTATTTCTTGTAACGCGACCAACATGCCATAAGACATTTGTCCTCGTAATGACACTGCAGAAAGCGTCACTAATTCGCCACTATCATGATTGATAATATGGGCACCAACTTTGGCCAAAATAACAAATTGACCGGCAGCGACATTGGGCGCTCCAGTAACAATTTGAATCGGTTCAGATTCACCAGCATCAATCTGTGTAATAACCATATGATCTGAATCTGGATGTGGGTTAACGCTCAAAACCTTTGCCACAACCAAACCATCTTGTTGTCGCGCGATAGTGGTATAGCTATCAATTTCAACACTTGTACGCGCAACTTGCTCAGCCAGTTGATTAACAGCAACCTCATCTAAAGCAAGCGGCTCATCCAAATATTCATTTAACCAAGCTAAACTCGTTTTCATGATTAATTCCCCTTTCGATTAAATTGTGACAAAAACCGAACATCATTCAGATAGAATTGTCGAATATCATCTACACCATACTTCAACATTGCAAGTCGATCAGGTCCCAATCCAAAGGCAAACCCTGAATATTTTTCAGGATCAACACCGTCCATGCGCAATACATTGGGATGCGTCATACCCGCTCCCAAAACTTCAATCCATTTAATATCTTCTGGTTTTGTATCAGGTGTCACCTCATCCCAGGAAACATCGACTTCAACAGATGGTTCCGTAAATGGAAAGTATGATGGACGCATCCGAATTTGATGCTTTTCACCGAACAATTCCTGCATAACGGATAATAAAGTACCCTTTAAGTCTGCCATAGTAATATTTTCACCAACAACCATGCCTTCAACTTGATGGAATTGGTGCGAATGTGTGGCATCATCAGTATCACGTCGGTAAACTTTGCCCGGTGCAATCATTTTCAGAGGCCCCTTAGAAAAATCATGTTTCTCTAACGAACGTGACTGAACAGGTGAGGTCTGCGTACGAAGCAAAATTTCTGGCGTAATATAAAATGTATCCTGCATGTCACGGGCTGGATGATCTTTTGGCAAGTTTTCTCTTTCAAAGTTATACTCATCCGTCTCGACTTCTGGTGAATCAACTGTATCATCAATTACTTGAAAGCCAAGACCCAAAAAATGTTGCTCAATTTCATCAATAATCTGTTGTAGTACGTGCGGTTGACCAATTAGTGCTTTGGTGCCTGGCATTGTGACGTCAATTTTTTCTGCTTCCAACTGCTTGGACAAAGCTGCTTCTGCCTCAGCAGCTTTTTTTTCGGCCAATAATTCAGTAATCGTTTGCCGAACATCATTACCAATTTCACCGACTGCCTTGCGGTTTTCAGCAGCGACATCCTTCATGCCCTTCAATAAAGCAGTCAACTCACCTTTTTTACCCAATAATTTAACACGCAATTGTTCAATATCGGCATCTTGTGAATTAATGCGTGAAACAGCAGATTGTTTCAGCTGTTTTAAATCATCAATTAAACTCATCATTTTTCCTTTCTAACAAAAAATCCCATGTTATCTTAAAAAAGATAACATGGGACGTCAAATAAACGCGGTACCACCCAAATTTCTGAACATCGCCAGCTTTGGTGTCCGTAACGTGGACTAACGTTGGCGATTAAGCCATTACTCCTGACTGAAATTCATCATTAGCTACCCACGGTCTTCCACTATTCACCGCTCGCTATTGGCGCTTAATCATTACTAGGTCATTCATCGCAATCTTACTATGTCTATTGTATCAAACTTCTGTCATGCTGTCAGGCACTTCAAGTTTTGCAACATTATTGAATTTATCAGCCCATTCGTGAACTGCTTTCATCATTGGTCGCATCGCTTCGCCAGCCTCAGTCAATTTGTATTCAATCAAATTAGAATCTTCATAAGTTTGACGAATCACTAAATGCGCTGCTTCTAGTTCTTTTAAACGCTCGACCAAAACGCGGTCTGAGCAAGCTGGAATAGCACGTGAAATTTCTAAAAACCGCTTTGGACCACTGACTAGTAACGTTTCAATAATCATTCCGTTCCATTTACGACCAAGAATTTCGAATGTTTTTGTAAAATTTTGACATAAAAGATTTTCTGTATGTTCTGCCAACTTTGCCATAATTATTCCTCCAGGCTCTTGTGTTCATTCTAACACAATCTTATACTATTGACAAAAAGTAAGCTAATTAACGGGGAAACGTGGTTGCTCCCCTGATAAGACTCTGACAATATCTTCTGCTGCTTTAATGGCAACATTATCCATTGCTTCTTGCGAAATCATAGCGACATGTGGCGTCACAAATGCATTGGGTAATTGTAGTAATGGATTATCGGCACTAATTGGTTCATTTTCGACAACGTCCAAACCAGCGCCAGCAATCACATCATTTTTAAGGGCATCAATCAATGCCACTTCGTCAATCAATGCACCCCGTCCAATATTAACTAGCACCGCTGAAGATTTCATCTTTGAAAAAACATCTGCGTTAATCATGTGCGTCGTTTCTGGTGTTGCTGGTAATGCTGTCACAATAAAGTCAGATTGTTCATAAATTTCATCTAGTGTGGCCATCCGACCGTTCACTACCTCATGTGAATGTCTTGCATAAGCTAAAACGTTCACATCAAAACCAGTTAACAATCGATCAATATTTTGACCAATGTGCCCAAAACCGATGATTCCTACTGTTTTACCTGATATTTCCTGACCATTATGCGCTGCTAAGTAATCAGCATTTGTCGTATCTGTGAGTAATTCACGACGCTGGTAATATAGGCGACCAGCCATCAACATGTGCATGATGGCCGTCTCGGCCACAGCGGTAGCATTTGCACCAGGTGTATTTGTCACGACAATATCATGCTTGGCGGCAGCAGCCAAATCAACGTTATCATAACCGACACCGTGTCGTGCAATCACTTTCAAATTAGGCATCTTAGCCATCAATGATTCACCAAAAGGGTGCATCATTATCAGAATACCATCAACGTCTGTGTGCGACAAAAAGTCATCGTCACTCGCCTGATCGCTAATAATAACCTCGAAGCCCTTTTCTTCCAAATATTTAACCGCTTTTTTTGCTGTTAAATTCGCAACCAAAACTTTTTTCATTAGAATAGTTCTCCTGTAAATGGTATTTTCGGTGTTTGCTCAAAATTATATGTTTTTAAAGTTTCTGCTGCTGTCAGATAAGCCGTTAAAGATTCAGATAACATCAAATTAACAGGAAATTGTAGCTCATTGACGACCACTATTGGTTTTTTAGCAACCCAAGCCATTCCTTGTTCAAAGGCCGTACCCGAATCAGCGTCGTTATCACGATAATCAATCACAGATACAATAATATCTGCTGCCATGACATTGGTAACGTCTCTTTGAAACACTTCCGCCGCCCACGGAGCACTAAACTCCGGATTTTCGGTTTTTTGATTTTGTCGTGGCGAGTAATAATCTTTAACGGTTGGATTAGCATCTAACGCAGATTCAATACGTTTGGCACGGTCAATTTGTTCGTCTGAAAAAAAAGGTGCTGCAAGATAAATCTGAGGCATGGGTAAACTCCTTAGTGTAAATTATTAAATGCGCCTGGCATTAATTGTGCAATGTTAGTTTCAATTTCTTGCCCTTGATCATTAATTAACCAAATTGGGATGTCAGGTTCAAAAAACTCTACCATTACCTGCCTGCAAGCGCCGCATGGTGCAATTGGTTCGTCTGTCTTTCCAGAAATGACAAGACCATGAAAATGACGATGACCAGCTGCAATAGCTGTAAATATGGCAGTTCTTTCAGCGCAGTTAGTTAAGCCAAATGACACGTTCTCAATATTAACACCTTTGAAAATTTCACCATTTTCACCCAACAAAGCAGCGCCAACTGGAAAATGAGAATATGGGGTATAAGTATCATTTAGCGCCGCATTGGCAACATCAGCAAGTGTGCTTGGTACAGTCATAATTTTTCTCTCCTAACTGTTATTTTAACAAAAAAACAGCCCGATGGACCGTTTATTTTCACTTGGATAGCAGTGTTTCTAATTCAGACAGTCGTGTCTCAAAGACTGCAAAAGCTTGCTTCAAGTATTCAGCTTGACTCATGTCGACACCTGCTTTTTGAATAATATTCAACGCATAATCTGAATTACCCGACTTTAAATAGTTTTTATAATCTTGAGCACCGTTGCCATTCAAAATACGATCTGCCAGTGTGGTTGCAGCAGCTTCGCCAGTAGCATACTGATAAACGTAGAAATTATAATAAAAATGAGGAATACGAGACCATTCATAAGCAATAGCTTCATCAGGAAAAAGATCTGGTCCATAGAACTTTTGATTCAACTCACCATAATAATCACTCATAACTTCAGCTGTTAAAGCAGTCCCATTAGCACTTTGTTCGTGGATCCACTGTTCAAATTCCGCAAACTGAGTTTGACGAAATACCGTTCCCTTAAAGCCGTCTAAGTATTGGTTTAAAACATAAGCACGAAACTTAGGATCACTGTTTGTTTCCAGCAAATAGTCCGTCAACAATCCTTCATTAGTTGTTGAGGCAATTTCTGCCAAAAAAATAGGGTAATCGCCATAATGATACTCTTGGTTATGGCGTGTTAAATAAGAGTGAACGGAGTGTCCCATTTCATGAACCAAGGTATAAACATTATTCAAATTATTTTGCCAATTCAACAAAATGAATGGTTTAGTGTCGTAGGCACCACTTGAATAGGCACCAGTACGCTTACCTTTATTCTCGACAACATCAATCCATCGCTCATCAAACGCCTTTTGAACAATCGCGACATAATCTGCCCCCAACGGAGCCAATGCTGATAAGACAATCTGTTGCGCCTTTTCATAGGTTACGTCAAAATCAATTTCATCAACCAACGGCACATACAAGTCATAAGAATGTACATCATCAACACCCAGTATTTTCTTACGCAACGCAACAAATCGATGTAATAATGGTAAGTTTTCATCCACAGTTGTCGTTAGTGTTTGAAAAACACTTTCAGGAATATTGTTTCCTGAAACAGCAGCTTGGCGGGCTGAATCATAGTGGCGAGTCTTAGCCAAAAAATTGTGCCCCTTTACATGTGCAGATAAGGTTGAGGCAAACGTATTTTGTAATCCAATATAACTATCGTATAGCGTTGTAAAAGCTTCTTGACGCAAATCACGGTTTTGAGATTCTAACAAGAGTGAATATAAACCATTTGTTAATGGCACTACTTCTCCGGCCTCAGTATGAACATTGCCAAATGTAATATCAGAATTGTCAAGTGCACCAAATGTTTGCTCTGACGCACCAAAAATGTCACTCGCACCTGCTAAGAGCGCTTCTTGATCGGCAGGCAACGTATGAGGCTTTTGAGCAAGTAAAACATCAAAAAAATGCTGATACTTGGTTAACTTATCTGTGGCAAGATATTTTGCCAATGTCTCATCAGGAATAGCTAAGACTTCCGGTTGAAAGAATGACGTTGCTGCACTCAACTCCGCATATAAACTCTGGACCTGCGCATTATAAGCCGCATATTTAGGATTAGTAGTGTCTTGATCAAAAATCTGGTGTGCATACACATAGACTTTTTCAAATTCTCGTTCAGCTGCAAGATCTGCTTCTAATGCAGCCAACAATGCAGTGGCAGATTCACCAACATGACCAATATACTGGCTTAATTGTTTTGCTGCAGATTGAACTGACTTGAATGCCGCTTCAAACGCATCATCTGACTCAAAAATGGTGGTGAGATCCCATGTTAAATTTTCAGGAACTTCGGAACGTAATATTTGTTGTGCCATAATTATAAACGTGCGGAACACCGCACTCTCCTTATCATTCAATACTAATCATTTTATCATATTCACAGTAAATGATGTTACTTTGCGTTCAACCATTTGGGTAATCGCCGAATTAAAATATAACCACCTTGCTGTAAAATAAAATTTTGCTTTTCCAAGCTGTAGAATATTTGCTGTAATTGAACTATTTTGAAATCATCATCGCCCAAGAAATACTGAAGTAATATTTGGCTTAATTTCTGTTTTTTGATAACATGTTGTAAACCAATTTTTTCTAACAATAACACGACCAATAATCTGAAATGCCAATTCGCAATATTCAAACCAAACGTGCACCCTTGAAATATCCACTCAGGCGCATCAGGTAGTCGTCGATTATGTTGATATAAGTGATTAATTAAAAATTTATCAACACGCTGTTGCATAAGTAGACTGTGGACTTTGTAACGTTGCTTATTCACATCAAGTTGATAAGTCGGTAATTGCAGTGACTTTATAAACAGATCACGATGCAGCATCTCAGTGTATTTTACACGTGAAAAATCAACTTTGATAAAATGGTGACGGTGGACAAACGTTTTGTCATTAGACAAATAAAAAACAAGCTGTCGTGCAGTCATAAACTTTAGAATGGTTTTTTGACTTAGATTACGATTATAATAAGTCTCACCTAAAATCCAAAGAACTTTGATTTGACAAGATTGGTAGCCTGCATTTCGTTGCATTAACCTTTTTTGAGAAATAGGACTGCATTGATATTCAATTACTAATTTTTGATCGCCTCGTGTCAATAAAATGTCCGGACGTTGCTGTATGCTAGCAATCACAGCCTCAATTTCCACATGACCAAATTGCTGTAAATACTGTGCTAACTGCATTTTACCCGACAAGTGGGCTGTCGTTTCATTTTCAGTTAGTGTTTGGCAAAGCGTGCCTGAATAATGGGCAAAATGTTTTTGCTTAACATCACCCACTTTTAACATCACGGGCTCACGACAACCCGGACAAAAATACGATTGATCTTTTTGTCCATCTTTAGCCAAAATGTATTTTTGACGCTGGTTATAGGCTACAATCATAAAAAAGCACCTCCAATCATATCATACGATTTGGAAGTGTTTTTGTTTTATTGCAATTTTTTTTGCGCCCAGTTGCTGAACCAAGTCAGTAATGTAATGATGATCAGGTACATGATAGCCACAATTGCCCATACACGGAAACCTTGTGAATTACGTGCAACAATTAGGGAACCGGTTTGGGTTAATTCTAACAAGCCAATCGCTGACAAAATTGAAGTATCCTTCAATGTAATAATGAATTGATTAATGAAACTTGGCACCATAATTTTTAAGCCTTGTGGCATAATTACTCGCCGCATCGCTGTTCGATAAGGTAGTCCCAACGATCGTGCTGCCTCCATTTGACCAGCTTCCACCGCTTCAAAGCCACCACGGACAAAAGCACCCGTATAAGCGCCTTCGTTGAGAACTAATGTCAACACACCGGCAGTGAAAGCAGGAATTTTGGCGCCAATCACACCAGGTAAACCGATATAAATAAAGAACGCCAACACCATGAGTGGTAAGCCACGGAAAATATATATAATCGTCGTCGACACACCACGCACAAATTTATTTTGACTAACGCCCATTACACCTAACACAACACCCCAAATTGAAGCTAAAATAATGCCAAGGAATGTGAGCGTAATCGTTTGCCATAAACCTTTCAAAAAGGCACTTTTATTTGCCTTTAATATGCCCCAAACAGAAAAATTATCCTTTTTTGCCCCCGTAAAGGTAGATTGATTGGCACCTAAATATTTTGCAACGATCTTGTCATACGTGCCATCTTTCTTAATAGCTGCAAATCCACGGTTGAATGCCGATAACAGCGCTTGATTCTCACCCTTTTTAACAAAAAATCCATACCAACCAGCGTTCCCTGGATGGTCGGCGTTCATAACTTTCAGCTTAACCCCGTTTTTGATAGCATACTGAATAACCGGCATGTCCTCAAATGTTGCAGCAGAATTGCCCACCGCAACATCATTGTACATTGTGTCTGTATCGTTGAAGTATTTAACATTAAACCCATACTTAGTTTGCAAAGATTTACCATATTCCGAAGCCGCCGTACCGGTTTTTAAAGCAACCGTTTTGCCCTTTAAGTCCTTTAACGACTTAATTTTGCTACCTTTTTTAACAATCCAAGCCACACCCGTTTTGTAGTACGGCGTTGAATGATCATAAACAGCCTTTCGTTCTTCCGTAATTGCCATGCCAGCAATGATGCCGTCAGCCTGCCCATTCGCAACAAGTTGTGCTGCCGAAGTAAAGCTCATTGGTTTTAACGTATAAGTGAAATGTTCTCGTTTAGCAATTTCTTTCAAAATATCTTGATCGATACCCACATACTGATTATTTTTATCCTGAAAATCAAACGGTGGATAAGTTGCATCAGTTGAAATTGTATAATCAGGCTCATCCGCATGAACCAAATGATTTCCAGCTGTAAAGCCAAACACAATCATTGACAGTATTGTCAACAAACCGACAAGTAAACCTTTTTTAAACATTTTTTCTCCCCAAAAAAGGTGGCGCTATGGCCACCTGTCATTCATACATCACGCTTAAGCATGCGTGACTTTACTCAAAAATTCTTGTAGACGTTCATTCTTTGGTGCATCAAATACTTGATCTGGTGTTCCTGATTCTTGAATTTTACCTGATTCAAAGAAAACAACACGATCAGCTACTTGCTTGGCAAATCCCATTTCATGGGTCACGATAATCATCGTCATTCCTGACTCTGCCAAATTTTTCATAACATCAAGTACATCGCCAACCATTTCAGGGTCAAGGGCAGAAGTTGGTTCATCAAACAACATAATATCGGGCGTCATTGCTAATGCGCGCGCAATCGCGATACGTTGCTTTTGACCACCGGATAAAGAACTAACTGGCATATCCGCTTTATCGGATAAACCAACAGTTTCAAGTAACTCACGTGCCTTTTTTTCAGCTGCAACTTTGTCTAATTTTTTGAGTTCAACAGGTGCTAACATGATATTTTCTAGCACAGTGTAATTATTAAACAAGTTGAAGTTTTGAAATACCATGCCAATGTTTTCGCGAACCTTGTTGATATCCGTATTTTTGTCTGAAATATCATAGCCATCAACAATGATAGTCCCATTATCAGGCGTTTCTAACTGATTCAACATGCGCAAAAACGTTGATTTCCCTGATCCTGATGGCCCAATCATAACAACCACTTCGTTTTCAGCAATATCTAATGAAATATCGCGTAAAACATGATTTTCTCCATAGGATTTATTAACTTTATCAACATGCACTTTTACTTGTGCTTCGCTCATGAACGCGTCCTCTTTTCTACCCAATTACTAAACCATGTCAGCAATGTAATTACAACCAAGTATATCACAGCAATAATCGCCCATACACGAAATCCCTGTGAATTACGAGAGACAATTAAGGTCCCTGTTTGTGTTAATTCCAAAATACCGATTGCCGACAAAATCGACGTATCTTTCAATGTGATGATGAATTGATTAATAAAACTCGGCACCATAATTTTGAGTCCTTGAGGCATAATCACTTTATACATTGACTTACCATAAGTAAAACCAAGACTTCGTGCTGCCTCCATTTGCCCCTTGTCAACAGCTTCAAAACCACCTCGCACAAACGCACCTGTATAAGCACCCTCATTTAAAATCAGTGTAATGACACCAGCCGTAAACGCAGGAATTTTAGTGCCGATTACGCCCGGCAGCCCAATATAAATAAAGAATGCCAACACCATTAGCGGCATACCACGGAAGATGTAAATAATTGTAGTAGAGACACCCCTAATGACACTGTTTTGGCTAACGCCCATGATACCAAGTAAAACACCCCAAAGCGAAGCAAAAATAATACCAAACAAGGTTAACAGGATTGTTTGCCACAATCCTTTCATAAAGGCGTTTTCATTAGACTTTAAAATACCAAATACTGAGCTATTATCTGATTTACTGCCAGTGAATTCTGAAGCTGGGGCACCTAAATATTTGTTGACGATCTTTTGATAAGTGCCATCTTTCTTAATTGCAGCGAATCCTTTGTTAAAGGCAGCCAATAATTGTGCGTTATCACCCTTTTTAACCGCAAAACCGTACCAACCAGCCTCGTAAGGGTTCGTTGGGTTCATAACTTTTAGCTTCGTACCATTTTTAATGGTATACTGCAAAACCGGCAAATCTCCAAAAGTAGCTTGTGAGTTGCCATTGATCACATCATTATAAAGCGTATCAGAATCACTAAAATAAGTGACCTTAAAGCCATATTTTTTCTGGATTGATAGCGCATAATCAGCACCAGCCGTTCCAGTTTTAATCGCAACAGTTTTACCCTTCAAATCTTTTAACGACTTGATAGTTGAGCCTTTTTTAACTGCCCAAGCAATCCCAGACTTATAGTAAGGGGTTCCGAAATCAAAAACTTGTTTACGCTCGTCGGTAATTGACATACCCGCAATCACTGCGTCTGCTTGTCCCGATGTTACCGATTGCGTAGCAGCATTAAAACTCATCGGTTTAAGCGTGTAAGTAAATCCTTCACGTTTGGCAATTGTTTTCAAAATTTCTTGATCAATACCTGTATATTGATTATTTTTATCTTGAAAATCAAACGGTGGGTATGTCGCATCGGTTGTGATAATGTAGTTCGGCTGTGCGGCATCAACCTTTGTAATACCCATCATCATTGTGACAGTTGCTAAAAAAGCAACACAAAACATCCATATCTTTTTCATAATACTCCAGTATAGCAAAAAAGCTGACGAGCGTACAATATCATGTCAGTTTTCTTAACATATTTCATTTATTATTAATAACTGTCACCATTACTAATTGAATTTTTAACAATGACATAGTCAACACGTTTAAGATCTGCTAATTCACGACCACCAGCATACGAAATTGATGATTGCAAATCTTCTTTCATTTCGCGTAGCGTGGTATCAACACTACCACGATAAGGGACTAGCAATTTTTTACCTTCAACATGCTTGTATTCACCCTTCTGAAATTGTGAAGCAGAACCGAAATACATCTTAAATTTATCACCATTCATTTCGACTACTTCACCAGGTGTTTCGTCATGACCAGCAAATAGTGAACCAATCATGCACATTGTCGCACCAAATCGAATGGATTTAGCTATGTCACCATTATGACGAATACCACCATCGGTGATAATTGGCTTTTTTGCTGCCTTAGCGCATAAACGTAGCGCCGCCAACTGCCAACCGCCAGTTCCAAAGCCAGTTTTCAACTTGGTAATACAAGCTTTTCCAGGTCCTACGCCAACTTTAGTGGCGTCAGCACCGGCATTTTCCAGATCTCGAACGGCTTCAGGTGTTGCCAAATTACCAGCAATCACAAAACTATCTGGCAAAGTTTTTTTGATATACTTCACCATGTCGATAACCGGTGTAGCGTGCCCATGTGCAACATCAACTGTGATAAACTCAGGAACTAAACCAGCTGATTTAAGATCATCAATAAATTGGTACTCTTCCGGTTTTATGCCCACTGAAATAGAGGCAATTAACTGATCAGATTGCATATTTTTAACAAAATCTAATCGTTTAGCTGGTTCAAAACGGTGCATCACATAAAAATAACCATTGGCTGCTAAATGTCTTGCTAACGGTTCATCAATAACCGTTTGCATATTGGCAGGCACAACTGGTAATTTAAAGGTATATCGTCCCAACTTAACCGATGTGTCTGCCTGAGAACGTGACTCAAGTATCCCCAAATTGGGAATTAGCTGCACATCTTCATAATCAAAAACTGTATTAAAATCCATTATAGTTATCCTTTTCCTAAACTCCAATGACTATTATACAGGCTTTCAAGCAGGAATCGTGACTAATCTTTGAACAAAAGACGAAAGAAAATGTAGAATAAATCAAATTGTTCGTTTTTTGATTGTTTCACCACAAATTCCTGTAAAAAAAAATCGCATTGCTGCGATCGCTTTTTGAAGCCATATTTATGGGTGAATTGGCACTTTAATATCACCAGCAATAATTTTCTTTTGTGCTGACTGAACTGCTGACCAAACACTGCTAGAAGCAGAATCCTTGGATAGGCTGACACCCTTTTCTTTCAACCCATAGGTAATTGTTTTTCCCCCAGGGAACTTGTCATTTTTAGCTTTCGTTGCAACGTCTTCAACCGCACTATCAACACGCTTTACTGCTGACACTAATGTGAAGTTAGATGACTTACCATCTTTATCCTTGTAGTTACCATCGGTCTTTTGATCACGATCAACACCAATGACCCAGATTTTTTTATCCGAACTTGCACTCTCTTTTTGGTTTTCTGCCTTAGCTTCTGCAAAAACACCATTTCCAGCGCCACCAGCTGCTTGGAAAATCACATCAGCACCATTGGCAGTCATTGACGCCGCAATTGTCTTGCCTTTAGCAGCATCAGTAAATGAATCAGTATACTGTGTTAATACTTTGATATTAGCGTTGGTTGCCTTAACACCAGCTTTAAAGCCGGCCTCAAATGTGTCGATAACATCACCATGAATACCACCAACGAAACCAACGGTGCCACTCTTTGATTGCTTGGCTGCCGCAACGCCGGCCAAGTATGATGATTGCTCAGTTTTGAATGTCAATGAAGCAACATTTTTCTTAGTAATCACTGCGTCAATAATTGCAAAATTTGTCTTAGGATTAGCCTTGGCAACACTTGTTACAGCTGGTGCCGCCGCAAACCCGACACCATAAACTAACTTATAGCCGCCTTTAACGGCTGTTTGTAAATTAGTCTTGATATCTGAGGTATCCGTACTCTGAAAATAATTGTAGCCGCCTTTTCCTTGCTTCAAATCATTGGCTTTTCCATAAGCTTGCAACCCTTCCCAAGCTGACTGGTTAAATGATCGATCATCTATACCACCACCATCTGTAACCAAAGCCACGGCATAGCCAGAGCTTTTCTTTGTTGATTGTTGAGTTGCTGCGTAGATACCACCCGCAATAACGACGACTGCCGCCGCACCAATACCAATTTTTGCTGAACGTTGCATGTTTTTCTTCTCCCAAAAGTTAATACCTACATTATCCGACTTTACGTCTGATTTTAGGTTAAAATTTGGTTAAAAAGGTATATAATTACCGAATAATATCATCCCTTTTATAATATAGTTCGTTTTTTATCTATTTTTTTAAAAAATGGTTCGGATTTTGGTATAATGTCGCTATGACTTACTTTATCACGCACACAATTGAACCATGGATGCCGTTAGGTGCCTTGAAGGCAAAAGCGGATTATGCACAAATTGCTCAAGCACAAGGTTGGACCATTGTACCTATTGCCCGTTATAACGATGTTCGTTTTGACGATGAAACGCGACAGAACCATATTAAAAATTGGCTTAACACTGTCAAAGCAGATGATACTGTGATTCATCAATTTCCTAGCTACATGAGTTGCCACTTTGAACAACAATGGGTACAAGAGATCAATAAACGTTCCGCCCGCAGTATTGTTTTAATCCACGATATTGAACCACTTCGCCTGGTCAAAACCGATGCTTGGGAATTGTCTGTTTTAAAGCAGTACAATACTATTATCGTTCATTCAGAGGCCATGGCTAATGCCCTTAAACATATGGGCGTCAACTCAACCTTCATTATTCAACCTTTATTTGATTATCTTGGGGAAGTCCACAATTTAGCTTCATATAGCCACCTCATTAATTTTGCTGGTACTTTTCAAAAATCACCTTGGCTAAAAGATTACGACGGGCCAGAAATCAACTTATTTGGTTCTGTGCCTAAAAAATGGCGTGATTTTGTTTTCCCTAATCAGGTTAGTTACCAGGGTAATTTTGACCCGGATGATATTTTAAACCAGCTCACATCCGGATTTGGTTTGATATGGGATAATGATTTTGAAGATAAGGCATATCAAAGCTACACTAAATACAACGCACCACACAAAGCAAGTCTTTATCTCAGAGCAGGATTGCCATTGATTGCTTGGCAACAAAGTGCGCTTGCAGCTATTATCAAACAATATGATATTGGCTTGACCATCAATAAATTAACTGATCTGAAGAAAATTGATGACATATCTCTTGATCAATACCAAACATGGCAAAAGAACATTTATCCCATCGCTTCTCAACTTGCCCAAGGATTTTTTACCAAACAAACATTGATGACGATTCAAAATAAAAGCTTTAATCAAAAGTTTGATTAAAGCTTTTATTTTATCCAACAACAGCGTCGCTATCAGCTTGCTTTTCTTCATCCAAAAGCGCCTTATCAAACACTTTGAAGAACGGAATCCAAATTAATAGATCCAAAAGAATCAAAACGATTTGTAACACCGCCCCAGAAATACTTGAAGTTGCCAAGAAACCAGAAATCACTGGTGGCATTGTCCATGGTACAGGTGTACCTGTTGTACGTGCAACTAATCCTGATGACATCGCAAAATATGAAATCAAGACATTCATCACTGGCACAATCAGGAAGGGTACGATTAAGTAAACATTCAAAACAACTGGCAAACCAAACATTGTCGGCTCGTTAATGTTAAAGATACCAGGCACTAATGTCAATGGTCGCATTGCTTTGTTTTGCTTTGATTTTGCAAAAATAGCGAGTGCAATAATCAAACCCAACGTCGCACCACCACCACCAATGTAGACAAAATTATCCATAAATGGTTGTGTAATAACTTCTGGTAGAGCTTTACCTGCTTTGGCTGCATCAACGTTTTCTTGCATCAATTGCAAGAAGATAGGTGACATAATAGCACCAACTAAGTTACCACCGTGAATACCGATAAACCAGAATAGTGAGACAAGTACTGCTACTACGATCGCACCAATTAATGAACCACCAAACGCTTTTAGCGGATCTCCCAAAATCATTTGTAAGATATTATGAATAGATACCAAGCCAGTTGCTTGGAATAGCGCATAAAGCAACGCCCAGAGCAAAATAATCACAAATCCAGGAATTAGTGCCGCAAATGAGTGTCCGACGGCTGGTGGTACTGAATCAGGCATTTTAATGGTAATGTTATGATTTAAGAACCAAGCATAAATGGCTGCTGACACCAGTCCAATAATAATTGCTGCAAACATACCGTTAGCGTTTGTTGCCGAATATGCAATTCCTTGATCGGCAATTGCGACTTTAGCACCCCACGCTTGGTTGCCGTTAGCACCATTTAAATATGGTGTCGAAACGAAATAACCACCCAGTGCTAATACACCTGCTGAAATACCATCAGCCTTTGGTGATAGCAACTTGGCATAATTGGCAGCGATACCAACGACTGAAACAATACCGACTAAGTAAAAAGTACCGTAAATGATTTTCACCAACCAATTTAAGACACCATTAGCAGTAATCCATGTCACCCACATATCATTAGGGGTTGGAAAATTACGAATAATCATCGCTAAAGATCCGACCAAAATGAGTGGCATTGCCAAGGCGATACCATCACGAATAGCATTCAATGCCTTAATAGACGATAATTTCGCGCCAATCGGCACCAAATTTTTCTGTAACCAATCTGTTATTCTCTGCATGAAAGTCTCCTCCACTTCATGTTGGATGCAATGAAAGAATCTGTGAAGCGTCATTTTTTACTTCATGAGTGGCATCCATTTAAGTTGTGCTTCGTCTTTATCTTATCATGTAAACGCTTTCATGTCACGGTTTAAATCACTTTTGTGATGAAATTCTTTGAAAAAATAACTAGACCAAAAAGAGGATAAGCACCATTCGATGTGGTGTTTATCCTCTTTTTGGTCTAGACCGATTTACATTTGTGAAGTCATTATTTTTGATACATTTGTCTGTACTTTGTTCAAATATTGGACTTGATCAGCCTCAGATTGTTCATATTTAACGTCATCAATTGTTTGATCAGCTACATTTAGTGAGTCGCTCATCAGCGCTGTTGCCTGAGCGTATAATTCATAATTCTTTGCTAATGACTTATGCACACCCAAAATACGAATTGGGGCTTGTGCTGCGTTCAAACGAGCAGCATTCTCTTGATAACTCGTCACTGCGTCTTCAAACTCGGCTTTAATTTCAGCGAATTCTGCTGCAGGAATGTCAGTTACCTTGTTCTCTTGTTTCGCATCATCCAATTTAGTAAAAAATGGGGCGACACGATCAGCTGCTTCTTGTGTTGCTGTTAAAACTTGTTGCAACGTTTGTACATAAACTTGTGCTTGTTTGGGATTAAATTTTGCCAATGTTCTCTTATCCTTTTTTGAAAATTGTTCGTTGAACCAATTTTACCAGTTCCACAATCACAATGATACTAATTCCCGCAACTAACACAATTGCCCATTGATAAGTATCCAAATGCGAAACATGGAACAAGGGGTTCAAGGGCGGAATCACAACAACAGCTGCCATGACTACAAGTGATCCTAATAATGCCCAGTTGAACATCTTGTTTCTAAAGGCCTGTGGTCCAAACATTGAACCATAAACTGATTTAACGTTAATCGCGTTAAACATTTGCATCAATCCGAGTGTCATAAATGCCATAGTCAAAGCATCTTGGTGAGCCAGATGGCTCTCCGCATGAACGGGTGCTGCCAAAGCAAAACCATACACACTCAACACAATAACAGCTTGCAAAATACCTTGCCAAATAATAGCGGGACCAACGCCACCAGACAAGAAACTAGCACCACGACCACGAGGACTGCGTTTCATCACACCCTTTTCTGCTGGCTCAATACCTAAGGCAATCGCTGGCAAAGTATCGGTTACCAAGTTAATCCACAGAATCATAATTGGCGCTAAGATATTCCAACCCAAAAGTGTCATCACAAAGATTGAAATCACTTCCGCTAAGTTAGAAGCCAACAAATACTGTAATGCTTTTTGAATATTAGCAAAGACCTTACGACCTTCCTCAACAGCATGCACAATCGTTGCAAAGTTATCATCAGCCAAAACCATATCAGAAGCACCTTTAGAAACTTCTGTTCCAGTAATACCCATTGCAATACCGATATCAGCAGCTTTCAAAGCAGGCGCATCATTAACACCATCACCAGTCATCGCGACAACTTTGCCTTTTTTCTGCCAAGCATTGACTATTTTTACTTTGTGTTCTGGCGCAACACGAGCATAGACATTGTAACGAGTGACATTTTCTGAAAATTCGGCTTCACTCATCGCGTCAATATCAGAACCAGAAATGACGGCAGTATCAATGTCTTTCTCATCCAAAATACCTAAACGAATCGCAATCGCTGCCGCTGTATCACGGTGGTCACCCGTGATCATCATTGGTCGAATACCAGCAGCTTTTGCTTCGGCAACAGCCTGTGCAACTTCTGGTCTCTCTGGGTCAATCATCCCGACAAAACCAGTAAATACCAAATCATTTTCAACAACTTGTGTCGTCATCTCAGTGGGCATTTCATCAACTAATTTGTAAGCAAATCCTAACACACGCAACGCTTGCGTTGCTAGCTCAGAATTAATTCCCAGCAGTTTAGCACGAATATCATCACTCAAGTCAACAATTTGACCAGACATTTCAATTCGTGTGGCACGCTTTAATAATTCATCAGGCGCACCTTTGACTGTAATAATATAACCATTCGGTGCCGGATGAACCGTTGACATCAACTTACGTTCTGAATCAAAGGGTAATTCTGCAACACGTGGCATCTCGTTAAATAACTTGTCAATATCACGATCATGCTTCTCATTAAAGGCAATTAACGCAGTTTCAGTTGGATCACCAACTAAACCGTTTTCTGTACGCTTTGTATCATTATTTAATGCCAAAATATCAGCTAATCTGGCATACGTATCAGTCAATTCTCCGGTATTGTCAGCGTCTGAAATTTCAGCATCAACCACCAGCTTTTCGACTGTCATTTTATTCTGAGTTAACGTTCCTGTTTTATCAGAACCGATAATATCAGTTGAGCCCAACGTTTCAACGGCTGGCAACTTACGAACGAGGGCATGACGCGAGGCCATGCGTGTGGTACCTAATGCTAATGTGATCGTCACAATCGCTGGCAAACCTTCTGGAATAGCGGCAACCGCCAAAGAAATGGATGTTAACAACATATCAATGATCGTCTCTCGACCGCGCAACAAACCAACAATAAACGTTACCACAGCAATGCCTAAAATCAAGTATGTCAAAACTTGACCTAGCTTGACCAAATTCGCTTGCAATGGTGTTTTGGTTTCATCAGCCGCCTCTAACATGCCAGCAATATGCCCAATTTCGGTTTGCATTCCCGTACCTGTTACGACACCAACACCACGACCGTAGGTCACGTTAGTATTCATGAATCCAAGGTTGGTGCGATCACCCAACGGCAAATCACTATCTGCTAGTGTATCTGCAATTTTATCAACCGGTACTGATTCACCCGTCAATGAGGCTTCTTCAATTTGAAGAGAAGCAGATTCAATCAAACGTAAATCAGCTGGCACAATGTCACCAGCCTCCAGACGGACAACATCACCCACAACCAAATCCGTTGATTTCACAGACATTTCCTTGCCATCACGAATGACGTTTGCGTTAGGTGTCGACATTTCTTTCAACGCATTGATGGCATCTTCGGCCTTGGCTTCTTGGAAAACACCAAAAACAGCGTTGATAATGACAATGGCCAAAATGAAGATGGCGTCAACCAGTTCACCTGTAAACGCCGCCACGATTGCAGCAGCTAACAAGATAGCAATCATCAAATCCTTAAACTGGTTGATGAATTTCTGAACTAAACTGGTTGATTTTGCTTCGTTCAACTGGTTAGGACCGTTTTTTTCAAAACGTGCCTTGGCCTCTTGACCTGTCAAACCAGCCTTTGCATCAGTTTTTAATGCTACCAAAACATCCGTACTGTCTTGGTTATATAACGGCTTATCTGCCATCGAAATTCTCCTTATACGCTTGAGGTTAAGCTAAGACTAACAAAATGAAAAGACCCATGCAAACGCAAATAAACGTTTACATGAGTCTCACTGTTTAATGCTGAACCGGCGCATAGCGCGATATAAAACATTGCTGTTTTGCTTTGACGATTCAGCCACGAACATTTCGTCAGTTACTCCCTCAGAAATTAACTTATACATATAGTATAACAAATTTTTTGGAAAAATGTTGTTTAATTTATGCCCGCTCGATGCTAAAAAGCACCACCGCCGCCACCACCAGCACCACCTGATGAACCACCAGAGAAACTGCCACCGCCACCACTCACGTTACTACTTGATTGGAAGGCACCATCTTGGTTGATACTAGTGACAAAACCATCACTCCAGTCGCTACCATACAAATAATACGGTACAAATAATAATGTATTATCAGTATCCCAATCCATATCTTTCGCCCAGATTTTCATTTGATTAGCGACATTCTTGGCTTCCCCAAAGATGACTGCATAAGCTAAAATTTTGTCCCACAATTGGACGTCTAGCACCTGCTTGTCTTGTAAGTGTGCAATATCATGTAACATCTTTTTAAATCCTTGCCACTGCCATTGTTCCTGCATGCCGTCTGGTACAGTGAAGAAAATCGTTTTTTGAGTAGCTGTCAATAGTAACGTTACAAGCGCTACGACGCTCTCAATCACAATAATGGCCCAGATGCTCCACACCTGCGTTTGGTCAGCAATAATGCCTAACACAACTGCTGAAATCACTGATAATACAATTAAGCCACCCAACGCCATTGTTTTGGCATCAGTCGCTTTTTGCGTAGCAATTTTGTCAATAATGCGTGTCTGTTGCTCTGCTTTGGCTAATGCTTGCTTGAAAGCGCCAATCCGTTTTCTAATACTTTTTGAAACTGGTGATTGTTTCTTTTTAAAATCACCGTGACGGACTAAATCACGATTTTTGCCAAAAACCATTCTCACAAATGATAATTCAAATGGTTGCAAATCTTTTTCATCAGTTACTTGATAAGTAATCTCATCTGGTCGCTTCATGTCTTGATAAGTCATTGTTATTTTATGACGGGCCACTAAATCAAGCAACGTTGCCACGACAATTTTGGCATCATCAGTTTTTTCTGCTAATCGCTCAGAAATCAATGCTGGTCCAAGATCATTTGGTAAATCAAAGATATGGACCGGTTCACCAGCAGTACCGCTTTTTTGATTTGCCAAATTCTGTTGATAACGCACTTTTTTGTTTTGCCAAAATACGATAAATAGTACTATCACAAACAGAATTGGTGAAACCAAGAAAGCAATAATCATCATCCAAAAAACAAATCTGTTATGTTTAACCACGATCGCTGCTTCTTGCTGGCTAATTAGTTTCGCACGTTTGCCAGAGCGACGTAATTGATTAAGCGGCGTCTGATCGCTGTCAAAATACATGTGAATTTCTAATGATTCATCTGCTGGAACAGTATCACTTGCAACAGTCACTTTACCTTGTGATTTATCCAGCTTGACATCCCCTTGCGCCCGGCTGTGTACCCAAGCTTTTAACTGCTTAGGTGATTTTTTAGGCAATTTAACAATCAACTTCGCCTTTTCTAAATCAACATCCCAGTCAGAAATTGGTCGCCAATTAATTTCTGCCACGTCGTCCCAATTTGTGACTAATCCCTTTAAAACATATTGATAAGTCACAACTAATTTATCATTTTCACGAACTGGATAATAAACTTTTTCTTTAACTGCGTTTGACGTCTTTGTTTCAACGTAACCGGTTTGCGCCGCACCTTGTCTTGGCAGAATGACTGTCGGCGTTTGACCGTTCACCGCAACTTTGATCGATTTTAAGCCACCCCAGGTCAGTGCTGACGCTTTTTTACCTGCTGCCAAACCTTCTCGCATAACCACGCCATGCATATCATCATCAAACGAATAACTCACCTGCTTAGTCACATTAGCGTCACCATTAGGCTGAATTGCAACTGTTTGCTGCCAATTAGTTATCTCATAGTCATCATCTGCTGAAACCTGTTGTATGCCAATCATAGCAAACAACAACGTCAGTATTAAAAATCGCCACTTCATCTCATTCTCCCCTAATTCTTTGTTCCCATTATATCAAAAAAGGCATTCACCATTACAATAATTGGAAAGCCCAATCATGCCTTGCCCAACATAATGTCAAAGTGCTAAAGTGGAAAGATACGCAACGACTATTTAGGGAGACAATAATGATTAGAACACAACACCCCATTCACGAACGATTACCTATTGGATTACTGCTAGCAATGAATTCTGGATTTGTTGATGCTTATACTTTTCAGTACCACGAATCACGTTTTGCTAGTTTACAAACCGGTAACCTCATACAAGCAGGCTTCAATTTAGCCCATGGACGCTTGAACGATAGCATGATTTTTATCTGGCCAATTCTGTTTTTCACAATTGGCGCCGCTTGCAATACAATTCTGAAAAAACAATGGCCTGAAGGACGTTTGTCCTCTCAACAGCACAGTATTCTGCTTGAATTTATCGGTATTACAGCCATTGTTACCGTGCACCAGTATTTGAGTAGCACATTTTTCATCGCATTTTTGTCTTTCTTTCTAGCCATCCAACTAGATTCCTTTCCTAAATTGCAAGGTCTGCCATTCACAAGTGTCATGTCAACAGGTAATTTGCGTAGTGTTGGTACTAACATCACTAATTTTTTCTACACTCGGGACAAACAATTTTTGAGCAATACTTTTCATTTTCTTTGGCTCGTCTTAGCTTTTTTGTTTGGCGCTTTCATTTCAGGATTATTGGCACAAGCATTAGGTACTTACGCCCTATTTGGTGCCAGTTTAATTGTATTGATTGTCTTTGGCTTACTGTTCAAAAAATAAAAACTGTTGACATTAGTTTGAATGGGATGTAATATTATCTATAACGATTTTTAGAATGAAACGAATTGAACAGGAAAGTAACAGTTTATCAAAGCCAAGAAAGCTAACGGGAGATGTGAGTTAGCGTGCGTGCGATTGTGAAAATGACCTGTGATTGGTGCAGACGAATCGGTTTACCGTTTAGTTTGCAACGATTTGGCCCCCGTTAACGGGCACACCATTCGGCTAGGATCATTTCCCGATGCCCGATGGTTAGTGAGCAACTATTTGGTAACAAATAGTCCAAACTCAGAATGGTATCGCGCTTATGATAAGCCGCTTCTGTATTTTAAAGTACAGAAGCGGCTTTTTTGATTGACAAAATATCTTGTTCATCGCCATTCTAAAAATCAAGTATTATCATTTAGAGAAAACAGGGAGAAATACGTATCATGAGTAAAACAACTAAATGGCTTGTTGGTGGTGTAGCTGTTGTCGCTATTGCTGGCATTGCCTATGCTAGCTTTGGTCAAAAAGCCAAGACAAATTCAAAAACCGTCACCATTGGTATTATGTCAGGTTCAAAACAAGATGCCAAAATCTGGGATACGGTTAAAAAAACCGCTAAGGATAAGTATGGTATCACGCTAAAATTCAAAGAATTTACTGATTACTCACAACCTAACAAAGCACTTGCATCTGGTGACATTGATTTGAATGCCTTCCAACACTATGCCTTCTTAGCACAGTCAAACAAATCAACAGGAGACAAAATCGTGTCAATTGGTGATACTGTCATTTCACCAATCCGGTTGTACTCAAAGACATATACAAAAGTCTCACAGTATAAGTCAGGTGACACCATTTCTGTTCCTAACGATCCCAGTAATGAAAGTCGCGCGCTCTATGTTTTAAAAGCAGCAGGCTTAATTGATCTCAAATCTGGTTTAACCTTAGCAACGGTTAAAGATATTACCAAGAATCCAAAAAATCTCAAAATTAAAGAGCTAGCCGCCGATCAAACAGCTCGCTCACTCTCAGATGTACAAGGGGCAGTGGTAAATGGTACTTATGCCGATTCTGCTGGTTTAGATTATAAAAAAGCTATCTTTGTTGAACCCTTAAACAAAAATTCTCACCAATGGGTCAACATTATCGCTGCTAACAAAAAGGACAAGAACAACGCTACGTACAAGAAAGTTGTTAAAGCCTACCAAACAGAAGCCACTAAGAAAGCCATTAACAAGCAATATGATGGTGTTGAATTATCCGCTTGGGACGCTGATTTTAGTAAATAAAGATGTGATTTGAGTCTAATCCATCACTGCTATGAGGAAAATATTATGAGTAAAAAAACAAATTGGATTATCGGCGGTATCGCTGTTGTCATTGTTGCTGGTGCTATTTATACGTTTGGTCATGGTAGCAAAAGTCAATCAAAGACCGTAACAATCGGCGTTATGGCCGGATCAAAGGAAGAAGATCAAATCTGGGATGCCGCAATCAAGACCGCAAAAGACAAATATGGCATCACTTTAAAAACAAAAAAATTCACTGACTATTCACAGCCTAACAAAGCATTAGCCGATGGTGACATTGATCTGAATGCTTTCCAAAACTATCCATTTTTAGCCAACTGGAACAAAACATACAAAACTAATATTGTTTCAATCGGTGATACTTGGACGACACCCCTACGCTTATATTCTAAATCATACAAGAAGACATCTGAATTTAAAACAGGTGATCAAATCGTTGTGCCAAACGATGTCACTAACGAAAACCGTGGCATTCATTTATTAGCTGAAGCTGGTTTAATTAAAATCAAAGATACTAATACGGCAACGCCAAAGGATATTACATCAAATCCTAAAAAACTACAAATCACACCAATTGACGCGTCACAGACAGCCAAATCGTTAGATGATCCCAAAATCGCTGGCGCAGTCATTAACACTAACTATGCTATTTCTGCCAAGTTAGACATTAATTCAGCAATTTATGTTGAAGGACTTAACAAAGACAGTGAACAATACTTTAACTTTATTGCCGCTAACAAGAAAGACAAGAATAACGCGACCTATAAAAAAGTCGTGAAATCTTTGCAAACCGCCGAAACAAAGCGTTTGGTAAAGAAGTTCTATGGCTCAGCTGAAATCACTGTTTGGGATTATAAGAAATAATACATGCGCTTTTGCGCGTACATAGTTGTTCGGGAGGATTGATAATAGATGAGCATCAGAACACAATATTTAACACTTTTACATGATTTGGTTGCATTACCTAGTGTTTCAGCAAAACATGAATCACTACCAGAAACTGCTAAATTAATTGCGGACGCACTGCGTGGTTTAGGGGCTGAGGTGTTATATGATGATACCTACTTTGCACCATTCATCATTGGCAAATTGACCAGCGATGTGCCTCAAGCGCCAACAGTTATCATTTATAATCATTACGATGTTCAACCAGCAGAACCACTTGATTTGTGGCACAGTGATCCTTGGCAGCTGACAGAAAAAGATGGTAAGTTGTATGGTCGCGGTGTTGATGATGACAAGGGTAACCTGACCGCACGCTTAACTGCCGTGGCTGAGTATTTATCTGAACATAACAATCAGTTACCGATTAATATTATCTTTATTATAGAAGGTTCTGAAGAAACGTCATCTCAGCATCTCGACGATTATTTGGCTAAGTATCAGCAGCATTTATCTGGCGACCTCGTTATCTGGGAATCGGGTGGTAAAAATGCCAACGAAGAAGTGGAAATATTTGGCGGTAACAAAGGCATTGTGACTTTTGATGTCAGCGCGACAACGGCTGGTCATGATTTACATTCGTCTTTAGCTGCTGTTGTCGATTCAGCTGCCTGGCGTTTGACACAGGCACTAGCCACATTGTACGATGACAATGGTCACATTACGGTAGCAGGATTCTATGATGATGTGACGCCACCAAACAGCCGTGAAATACAGCTAGTGTCTGCATTACCTCTGACACATGATGCACTAATTGCGCAACATCAAATCACTGTGCCGCTTTTGACTGACAAAACTGGGGATGATTTGAAGTCAACTTTATATTTTTCACCGACACTCAACATTGAGGGTATTGAAAGCGGCTACGTTGGTGAAGGCGTGAAGACTGTCTTGCCTGCCAAGGCATCAGCCAAACTTGAAGCACGTTTAGTTCCAGGAATGGATCCTGACAAAACGCTCCTTCAAATCAAGCAACACTTTCAAAACCGTGGCTTTTCTGATATTCTGGTGACTAAGACATTGGGGCAACCCGGTTATCGTAGTGACATGTCGGACCCAGAAATTTTACGCGTTATTGATGTCACAGCCAATTACTACAAAGCACAACCTGTTGTTATCCCAACATCCCCCGGTACTGGCCCTATGTATTATATTCATGAAGCATTGGGTGCCCCCATTGCCAGTTTAGGAATTGGTTATGCCAATACAAACGACCACGCACCAAATGAAAATATTCGCCTAGATGACTACAATCAACACATTGATGTCATTAAAGCACTAATTAGGAGTTATGAAAAATGACAGAAGAACCAATTATTAAACTAGACAATATCAATGTCACTTTCCATCAAAAAAAGCGGACGATCACAGCCGTTAATAATGTTACTGTTCACGTTAATCGTGGGGATGTATACGGTATTGTTGGTTATTCCGGCGCTGGTAAATCAACCCTTGTTCGCGTCATTAATTTATTACAAGAACCAACTAGTGGCTCTGTGATTGTGAATAACGAAACGTTTTTTCAAGCAACTGATGAAAATGCTAAAAAAACAATCATTGGTGGTAACGCTTTACGTGACAGACGCCGCAAAATCGGCATGATTTTTCAACACTTTAATTTGCTAAATGAGCGAACAGTCACTGAAAACGTTGCGTTTGCCTTGCAACACAGTCCATTAAAAGAGGAAGAAAAAAAGGCAAAAGTAGCAGAATTACTTGAACTAGTTGATTTATCTGATCGCGCTGATCAATTTCCTGCCCAACTCTCAGGTGGACAAAAACAGCGTGTCGCCATTGCCCGCGCTTTGGCAAACGACCCTGAAATTTTAATTTCTGATGAAGCTACTTCAGCTTTGGATCCTAAAACAACCAATCAAATTTTGGCATTACTCAAGAAACTCAATCAAGAATTTGGTTTGACAATTGTTTTAATTACGCACGAAATGCAGGCTGTTAAAGAAATTGCCAACAAAGTTTCCGTCATGCAAGACGGTGAAATTATCGAAAGCGGTTCACTATTAGAAATATTTGCACAACCAAAAGAACAACTCACACGTGAATTTATTGAAACGGCTACCAATATTGATAAAGCAATCGAAACAATTAGCCATGAAGCGTTGGTTCACAACTTAAAAGATAACGAAGTCTTTGCTCGCCTGTCATATGTTGGCGACACAACAGATGAACCATTAATTGCTGGATTATTCCGTGATTTCAATGTTACTGCTAATATTTTGTACGGCAACATTGAAATTTTGCAAGAAACGCCTGTTGGCTCATTGTTGGTTATTTTATCAGGCGAATCAGCACAACTAAAAGCTGCACTTGGTACCTTGCGTGACCACCATGTGACAGTTGAACTTATTAAAGGAGGCCAATCATTATGAACCAATGGTTTGCACATACTTTCCCTAATGTAATATATCAAGGCTGGGGTGGCGACACTGGTTGGTGGACTGCGATTGTACAAACACTGTACATGACATTTTGGTCAGCTATTTTTGGTGGCCTTTTGGGTCTGATTTTCGGTATTGGTCTTATTATTACCGCGCCAAATGGTATTGCACCAAGTAAAACTTGGTTTTGGATTTTTGATAAAATCGTGTCCTTCTTCCGTGCCTTACCATTCATCATTTTGTTGGCAGCTATTGCACCTGTCACCAAAATTATTGTTGGTACCCAAATTGGCACAACCGCAGCGCTTGTGCCATTATCTCTTGGCGTCTTTCCGTTTTACGCACGACAAGTTCAAGTTGCTTTATCAGAAGTTAGCGGTGGCATCGTCGAAGCTGCACAATCAGTTGGTGCATCTTTTTGGGATATTGTGTTTGGCGTTTACTTACGAGAAGGACGGTCCGAACTGGTTCGTGTTTCAACCGTCACTTTAATTAGTTTGATTGGCTTGACTGCCATGGCTGGTGCTATTGGCGCCGGCGGTCTAGGAAATATGGCCATTTCGTATGGTTATAATCGTTTTGCTACCGATACAACGTTAGTTGCAACATTGTTAGTTTTGATTCTAGTCTTAGTGGTTCAAGTCATTGGTGATATTCTTGTTAAACGACTCAATCATAAATAATAAAAAAGCTGATATCGTACAGATATCAGCTTTTTTAACGTATAATTGTCATTTCAAAGCGCTCACCAACATAAAATGAACGAGAGTACTCAAACGGCATATCATTTTGATCATATGAAACTTGACGTACTGACAGAATTGGATCACCACGCTTAATATGAAGTAACTCTGATAAGCGTTCGTTGGCTAGACTCGCCGTAATTGTTTGCTCAGCGCGACCCGGATTAATGCCTGCCTGTTCCAGCGTTGCATACAACGATTGCGTTAATTGACTACGTGTAAACGCTTCAACTAATTTAACCGGCAAAGTTGTTTGTTCTAACAGAATAGGTTCATCATCACCCAAACGCAGCCGTTCCATCACCAATACTTCATCAGTCTCTGATAGTTGCAAATGCTCCATTTCCGAAGCAGAGGGTGTTGTTGTTTTATAACTGACAGTCACCGTGCGTGCTTGTCTTCCTGTGGCAGCCATTAATTCCGTAAAACTTGTGACACCGAGCGCACGTTCAGACACTTTCTTTTCAGCAACATAGGTTCCTGAACCAACCTTGCGTTCCAAAATGCCTTCGTCTACCAAAGTTTGAATTGCTTGACGCAAAGTCATCCGCGACACATCAAATTCCAGTGCCAAATCACGCTCAGCGGGCAAACGTTTTTGAGCTTCCCACTCGCCAGCTTCTATTCGTGACAATATTTGATTGTGAATTTCGATGTAACGCGGTTTAGCCATTAATTCTCCCTTGCGAAGCGACGACCAAGTGAGTATGTCGCTTGTAATTGCATGTCTTGATTAAAAATATTAAAATCAGCGTCTTTACTTGCTGACAAATCACCTTTTTGTGTCAAACCAAATTCCCGTGCTTGGTTGACTGAACTCATTTGCACAGCATCGCTAATATCCGCACTTGTAAAGCGTTGAATATTAGCAAAAGCATCATCATAGGCTAAAACAGAACCAGCCAAGTGACCATTTTCTAAGCGTGCCTGTTTGTCTTTAACAATTACTTTTTGTCCACCCAATTCTGATTCGCCATTACCTAATCCTTCGGCACGCATTGAATCAGTCACCAAATCAAGACGCTGTGCCCCCTTGATCTTGAAAGCTAATTGTAGCATATCAGGCACAACGTGGAAACCATCAGCGATTAATTCGCCTGTAATTGATTCTTCAAGCATGCCATGACCCGTAACACCGGGTTCACGATGATGTAGTGGTCGTTGTGCGTTATACAAATGTGTTATGTGAGTAGCACGGGAATGTCGTAACTGTTCACGAGTAGCATTAGAATGGCCAATCGATGGCACAATATGATGTTGCAACATGAATGCCTCAAAGTCAGGTAACCCACCATTTTCAGGCGCATAAGTGACTAAGCGTATTCGTTCGCCAGAAAGTGCATACCATTTTTTGAGTAACTCAGTATTTGGATCAATAATATACTTCTCAGGTTGGGCACCCATGAAAACTTTATTAATGAAAGGTCCCTCCAAGTGAATTCCTTGAATAACCGGATTAGTCTTAGCGACTTGATCGATTGTCTTCAACGCACGTTCAATATTTTCAGGTGATTGCGTCATGGTCGTTGGAAATAGTGAGGTAATCCCTTCTGTCACCATCTTGTTGACCATCTCGTTAAGCTTATCGGGATCGCCGTCCATAGTGTCTAAACCGTAACCACCATGTTTATGAACATCAATGAATCCTGGTACGACCAGTTGACCAGTTGCCTCGTCAATGACTTCATCGTCAGCTCGCGCTGTGAAATCAGCCATGTAGCCAACTTCCTCAATTGTGTCAGTGAAGCGCATGTAGGCGTCTGGCATATGCTTATAGCCTGTATACAAGTCAATATTCTTAATTAATTTTGCCATATCATCACGTGGTACGGCGTTTTGGACGCCGCAGCACTTTCCTCCTCTAGCTTTTATACTTTAAGTATAATTGGTCTAGACCTATTTTGCAAATATTTTCTATCCCTGATGATGACAATAAAAAAACCTCAGTATTAGTTTTTGATTCCTGATTCGTTTTCAACCATTCCTGCCGCAAATTTGTGGGCTACCTTAGAAGCAGCAGCTGCAGCTAGAGCACCCACAATATCATCAGCAAATGTCGTCACTGCTTCGCTTGTTTTTCCCTTGCGATCAAGTTCGCCAACCAGTCCAACTTTTAGTTTGTCGATGTAGCCATAATTGGTCACACCAATCGTGTCAAAAGACATTGCAATGGCTGTTCCAATTGTCTCATCAACGCCAAACAAACCATCATCATGTTCGACTAAATCTTGCAGTGGTGCTTCTAGTAAATGTTCTTCAGCCAAGCGATCTAATTCAAGTCCAACCCATACTTGGTGCTGAACAACGCGCTTATGCAAAATACTTTCCACCGCTGCTTCAACTTGTGCAAGTGTCAGACCTGCCACGTATGATTGTTCATTATCAAATGCAATTTGGGCGATATCTTTCACCGTAATATGGTGTTGTGCTAATTTTTTAATTGTGTTGTCGTAAGTTGCGTACTGCATGTGTTACCCCCTTCTATGTTTGTCTAGTATATCGAACTTTGATTTTGAAAGCTATCATGAAGACAAATGCTGTCGCAACAACATTTTGATAATATCAAACTCCGCTAATTAATGTCACAAATGAAACGATTATTTTTTCATTATTCTAACTGAAAGGTTAATTTGCTGTGATTGGCGCCTATGATATTTTCAAAACCAGGACATGAAATTTTCATTTTTTTAATCACAATCGAATGCTTGAACAAAATCGCAATCGTTTCAAAAATACTGCTTGCAAAAGAGAGACATTTTCTGTAAAATATATAGAGTAATTGCCCCTTGGCCAAGCGGTAAGGCGGTGGCTTCTGGTGCCACTACGCGCTGGTTCGAATCCAGCAGGGGCAATTTCTAATAGGCAATCAACTTTTAGTTGGTTGCCTTTTTCATTGACTCGTCATGCGTTGATAACACCATTGTTGTGACGTTCATTCAGTAAACTCAAGATCATGGTGACAGCTATTTCACCAAAAAATAAGATATAATAAGCCATAGGAGGTGTTCAAATTCATGTCAGAAATTGTTTCGCGACCAATTGTCACAGTAACCAACGTTATTTGGAGTTATAATTTTACAACTGAAGAAGTTGTGGTACTCTTAGCAAAAAAATCAGATGAGCCCTTTAAACATTTTTGGAGCCTTCCTGAAACATTTCTAAGGTCAACTGAAGATGCCAATTCAGCGGCGCTAAGACTCATTTCAGACAAAATTGGTATCCAATTAGATAGTTTCCATACTGAACAGCTTGCGACTTTTTCATCAGTGCTTCGCACTAAATCAGACCGTCAGCTTGCCCTAGCGTACATGAGTTTTTTGCCAAAAATGCCAGATTTGACACCAGGTGTCGGCGCTGTCAATGTTGCTTGGGTACCGGTCAAATCATTACATAGTCGCTTTTATTTAGTTCACCCTGAGTTCAGTATTAAATTGCCGACCGCCTCACCAGACATTTTTTATCAGAACTTAACCGTTAATAGTAACCAATCACAATTAGCTTTTGATCATGAATTGATTATTCAAACCGCCATCACTCGTGTTCGCAACAAACTTGATTATGCACCGTCAATTCTACGGATTCTTGGCGACACCTTTACACTCAAAAATGCACGTAAAATCTATGCTAATTTCCTCGGCATCTCAGAATTAGCAATTGATAATTCCAATTTTCGAAAAACACACGATCATCTTTTTTCTGAAACTGGTGCTGTTACCACAGTAGGAAAAGGCCGTCCAGCAAAACTCTACCAATTAAAGTAAAATTGACTTTTAATCAATAGCGTGATATTCTTAACTCCAATAAAAGTATTTAATACTTAAAAGGGAGTTTTTTTATGTGGTCATCTTTTACGCGCAAAACATTATTAATTATCGGTACTGCTTGGCTCTTTGATGCACTAGATGTGGCGTTGCTGTCATTTATCATGCCAATGGTAAAAACACAGTGGCATCTAGAAGCCACTCAAACAGGTCTATTGTCTTCTGTCACAGCTATTGGCATGGCATTTGGTGCCATATTGTTTGGTAAGGCTGCTGACCACTTTGGTCGAAAAAACGTTTTAACAGCCAGTCTTGTCTTGTTCTCTTTGGGCAATTTAGCATTAGCATTTTCACCCAATTATCACTGGTTTTTAGTTATTCGTTTCATAGTTGGTCTTGGTTTGGGCGGCGAATTACCTGTAGCCGCAACTTATTTGGCTGACCATTTTAAAGGAACCGTACAATCGCGCCTATTAATTCTAGCAGATAGTTTTTGGGCAGTGGGTTGGCTCATTGCATCCGTATTAGCATTCTTTTTTGCTAATAACCTTGGCTGGCGTGGGTTATTAATACTAACCGCCGTTCCGGTATTGTTTGCTCTGATCTTGCGCAGTAGGCTCACTGATGCACCAAAGATAGCCACAAAATCACCCACTTTAAAAACAAGTTTGATTGCTAATTTTAATTATCAAACTATTCTACTATGGTTAACTTGGCTAATGGTGATGTTCAGTTATTATGGCATGTTTATGTGGCTGCCGACAATTTTGGCTAGTCGTGGCAACACTTTAGTGACGGGATTTGGCTATACCGTTCTCATTACAATTGCACAATTGCCTGGTTATTTTGTTGCAGCGTGGTTAATGGGAAAAATACAAGTTCGTTGGGTCTTCATCATTTACATGTTTGGCACAGCGTTGAGTGCTTTTGCCTTTGGTCAAGCTGACGGCATACCTGCAACCATACTATTCGGCAGTTTACTCTCATTTTTTAATCTTGGTGCTTACGGCACAATTATTGCACTGACTCCGGTTCAATATTTGCCGGAATATCGTGGTACTATGACCGGTATTGCCCAAGGAATTGGCCGGTTAGGCGCCGTAATTGGTCCTTTGCTGGTTGGCTGGTTATTAGATTATCATGTGCCTGTTAATCATATTTTTACTATTTTCATGATGTCACTCTTTATTGGCGCACTAGCGGCAGTCTTTTTGCCAGATCACCTGAATGCGTAAAAGGATGTTACAAGCATGTTGAAAGATTATTATACATTTAAAAGCCCAAAATTGACGTTACAAGTGCTGACCATCGCAGCGTTGATGTTAGCACTTGATATCATATTATGGAAAATTAGTATTGGTCCTAGCTATTTTCAAATAGCATTAGGCTTTATTTCTATGGGTCTGATGGGCTATTTTCTTGGTCCGTGGTTGGCCGGCACAGTTGAACTGATGTCCGATTTTTTAAATAGCACCGTTTTCGGTGGTTCATCCACCTTCGCTTGGCAATTCTTAATAGGTGCTTTCTTAGGTGGCATGGTATATGGTGTGCTACTTCATGGTCGCAAATGGTCATGGCTTAACATCGTTGTCGCCCACTTAATTATTCTTGGTCCCATTAGTCTTTTACTTGATACTACTATCGTTTCTTTTGTTTACCATATAGACTGGCACGTAGTGTTTATGACACGCGCTGTGCGTAACTTCTTTACATTTTTCATTGAAACATTTGTATTAATCAGTATACTCAAGGGCATTGCAGCCAATAAATTTTTAAGAGAAATCAAGCATAATTTGTAATACCATGGTCAATGATTTTTTCTATCAGCCTGAAAAACGTCACATTCCCAATTAGTTGATATTATTGTTTATCTTGATAGCTGCCGCCGTACTTTTTACCCAAGACTATTGTCTACTGCTTACCATGTTTATGGCACGATGATACGCTGCAAACGTGGCGCAAAATTATTCATCAGCGCAACAATACTAGCATCTGAATACTGAGCCAAATCAGACAAACTCACTGATTGAATACCAACCTTGCCAATTAACGTCACTTGAACACCAACATTCACTGGCTTATCGACAAAAATCATCGTCTGGTCCATCGCCACACCACCAGCGATATGTCCGACTTGTCCATCAGCTATTAAAACGCGCATACCATCAGCATTAAATGGATAACCGTCTGAATGCCCAACCGGAATCGTTAATAACCACCCGTCGTGTTTCGCGCGATAATCTGCACCATATCCCACCGCTTCCCCAGCTTTAATCGGTTTGCTAAAAATAACTTCAGCCGTTAGTTCGAGCACCGGTTCCAGTTCAAACGGCATCGGCATGGTTGGCTCAGAAGAATCAATGCCAAATAAGCCCACACCTAAACGAATAATATCGGTATCGACTTTATCAGCGTACCAAGTGGCTATACCAGTATTAGCGAAGTGTTGTTCCTTTGGTTGTGCAGGTAAATTCTGCGTTAAACGTTGCCATTCTGATATTTGAAAATCAACATACGTCTCATTAGGTGTATCTGCCGTAGCAAAATGTGTCCAGAGGCTTTGAAAGTCTAACTGTTTCGAATCAACTACTTCTTGGATTGCTAGCACCAATTGGTCACGTTCTTTGAAACCAATACGATTAAGTCCTGTGTCAACCGGCAACGATACTTTCAGGTGTAATGATGTATCAGCTAATACTTTGGCCGCTTGTTGAATAGTCGCTAGTGAACTAAATGCCAACGTAATATCTCTTTGTGCGGCTAATCGGACGAACTGCGGATCCGTCAGACCTAATACATCAATGGGCTGTTGATAGCCTAAATCACGTAATGCTAGTGCTTCATCCAGCATCGCCACACCAAAACGATTTGCACCAGATTGGCTACTCAACATCGCCATTTCTGGTAAACCGTGCGAGAATGCATTGGCTTTTAAGACAGCCATTACTTGTTGTGCATGAGCATGATTTTTGATTACCGCTAAATTATGCGCAACAGCTGAACGAGATAAGGTCACTTGTGCATGACGATGCAATGCTGCGTAATTCATATTGCCACACTTTCGTTAATAAAACGCGCCAAACTCGGAACCTAGTGATGGATAAGCATAAATATTTGCTTGCGTGTCTGCTAAAGTTCTTTTGTCGTTGATAGCGGTCACAAAATAGTTAATTATTTCCCCCCAAGGGAAAATCCCGGGCCAACAACCCGCCCATTTGGATCCAGTACTGTACGAATTCCCCCGGGTTCCCCCGGGGGGAGCGATAGAAAGTAATGACTTGGCTCATATCAACATCAGTGACACGATAACCTAGTTCTTCTGCTTCCTTAACTGATATACCTGTTTGCGCAATACGTGGTGATCCAAACACTACTGCAGGCATAGTCGGAAATGCAATTGGGTCAGTTATTTTTTGAGCTATAAGTTGTGCAACATAGCGTCCTTCATAATTACCTGTGGGCACTAACTTTGGCGCCGGACTACCACCCACATCGCCAACTGCGTAAACATGAGGATTGCTGGTTCTCAAATAGTCATCAACTGGAATATCAGCTTCACTATAGGTAATGCCGGCCGTTTCAAGTCCTAACTTATCAGCATTTCCGACACGTCCAGCTGTGACGAAAACACGGTCTGTTTGGAATTGTGTCCCATCATCAAACGACACTAATAACTTTTTTGTGTCAGTTTTTTCAATTTTAACTACTGTCGCATCAAAATACCAATCAAAACCAGCTTCTTGCGTTTCAGTAATCCATTGTTGTACCAGTGTTTGATCGAAGTCACGCAACGCACTATGGCCATGCGTGACAACGCGGGTATGTGCACCTGCGGCATTTGTGATTGTGGCAAATTCGACACCAACATACCCCGCCCCAATAAAGGTCACATCATCTGGTAAATCAGGCAAATTCAAAAAGTCTTCACTGTCTTGTGTGAATTCAGACCCTGGAAAATCAAGCTTTTTAGGACGTTGTCCAACCGCGATAATCCAATCAGTAGCCTTAATCGTGTCATCGTTATCTGTCATGGATATTGTGTCAGTGTTTATAAATTCACTATGACCATATAACCGCGTTATCCCTGCTTCATCCAATCCACGAACTTTGCGTGGTTCGACAGCATCAACATAACCTTGCTTGTAGGTCATCAAGTCTGACCAATTAATTTTTGAGTATCCTTGTAAGCCACGTCCTTGCATGGCGGATTGACGCCTAATACCTTCAACGGCAGAAAGTAATATTTTTTTAGGATCACAGCCATAGTTTGGGCACGTACCGCCCCACAAATATTGCTCGATAATAACGACTGATTTTCCTAATGATTTAGCGGCAAATGCTGCCGCTAGGCCAGCTGGTCCGGCGCCAATCACGCCGACGTCATATTGATATTGTGCCATTTTTGCCTCACTTAATTTTTTTATTATTATACAATACAGTCGTTATTTTTTTGGTTTTGGATTAAGCTTAAAACCATAAAATGTATTACCTTTAAATGTTTGCTTGGCTAATTTGCCAACTGCTGTGTACGGCTTACCACGTTTAGATTTAGCAGGAAAACTCACTTCTGCCCCAGATAACAACTTTTGCAGTTCATCATCAGTAAATACGTGGCCACTCCATTCTCGAGCAAATGTCACTTCTTGTCCCTGCCAAGTACCAGTCATTTTTTCTGACACTTTTCTGGTCTTTCGAACTTTTGGTTTGGGTTTTCCTAATAAATCTTCTAAAGACTGCGCATTGTTGACCATAATTGGCAGATCATGTTCAACCACTTTAGTGGCTGAATTAAGTACTTGCGTCATCGTCATCTCAAATTGACCCACTTGATCCATCATTTCAAATAAACGCTTGGTAATTTTGGGTGAAGCAATCCAAGTATCTTTAACCATAATAGCGGAGACGTTACCTGTCTCTGTTAAGTCTAGCTTTCCTCTTTTTTCAGATAGCATGGCTTTAGTGCCGCGCGCCATTTCAGAAAGTGTTGCCACACGTGTCGCACCAGTACCGACGTTATGCTTTTCTAAGAATGCCATAATCCACTTCGTTGTTGGTGCTTGTGGTTTTGGATTAGCGCCTTCGTGCAAATAAGGCGTCGCGTCAGGTCCTAATTTCCCTTTAGTGGCGTTGTTCTCATCCTCTTCCCCATCATCAACTTTAATGGCTTTTTGAGCATCATAGACTAGTTTAAAGTTAAGCTTAATTGGCACATTAAATGCCGTTTTAAAGTCAGGATAATCTTGTAAATTAGCCGTAACATGATCATAGACATAATCTTCGGCTAACATTGCCAAGTAGTTTTTGGCCAATACGTCATAAATGGCTGGTCCGCTAGCACCGTACTTTGATAATGACTCGGTTGTGTTGGGGACATTTTCACCTGGCCGATTGGCACCGTGCGCTCCTTGTGCTTTGACATGAGTTGGGCGTGGTGTCCGATGTGTTAACAGTGAGGGGTCAATACCAACAACTGCCGAAATACGGTCTACTAAAGGCAACAAATCATTAAATTGATCTGGCGTCACTGTTTTATCTTCGGTTCTTGGGTATGAGACGACTTGCGCCTCATACATCTTTTGATAAGTACTCAAAACTTCTTTAGAAGAGAAGCCGCGCGGGGCTAAAATTGACGCTAGGCCGGCTAAATCAAGTAACTTCCCTGGCGATTGCGTACGGGTTTGGTGTTTTTCATTAACAACGGCGCTGTTATGATATTGCGCAATATCTTGCTCTGCTTGTGCTTTCGTCAAGAAGCGCCATGACACCACATCGCCTTGTGGTGTCACACGTCCAAAAATATGTCCTGCCGGATCTTTGAACTTCACCTCAAAGAATGGCGTTTTAACATAGTTTTTAATGGCTTCAAGTTGCTGATAAATACGCCAAACAATGACTGATTTCAGGCGCCCTTCACGGGCAACAACTTGAAAACCAGCCTTTTTGGCAGAAGTTGTAGCAATACGGGTAAGTTGCATGGACGCAAAGTCCCAGCGATTGCGACTTTCACCTTTGATGTATTCACCATCAGCCATTTTGTCAGACACATCACGTAACTGACGCATTGCTTTTTGAATGCCGGTCGTTGACTCATCCATAAAATTTGCTCGAAGCACTTGCCCGCGCCAACTGATTGCGTCTAAAGCCTCCCAAGCAAGTAATTCGCCCTCTCCTGACGGATCAGTATCAGTGGCAATTATAATCGCGTCAAAACCTGCTTTAGATTCTTTTTTTAGGTCGTCAATTAGTTTCTTCGTCGATTCTATTTTGCCTGTTCGCAAATTGCGCTGTTTGATGTACGTACGTGCCCACGAAAAATCTTCTAATCGCCAAGGTAAATGTTTAATGAGCCATGATTTGTATTGTTTTTTGAGGTCTTCTGCCACCATTTGTTCTGGATCTTTGAGTGTCATCACATGACCACGCAAATTAGTAATGGTATAGGTGAAGTTGTCAAACGATCCTGATTTGCCGCCCAGTGCTTTGCCAAAATTGGCGGCTGCGGATGGTTTTTCAGTTAGGATGAGATAATTAGGCATAATAATGTGTGCGCTATCTTTCTAAGGTTGATTGACTCTATTTTAACAGATTGCGCAAGTCGTTGCCCTCTGCCTGAACTAACGCCTACTCTATTGTACGATTTGAATTTAGATAACGCTTATGCGTATGAAACAAAAAATAATACTTACTTTTAGTAAGTGTTATACTAAAGACAAATCAAGAAAGTAGGTTAAAAAAATGTCAGAAATTCTATTAGTTGATGCCGCAGGCATGTCAATTTCAATGTTGTCGAATAAAATGGATCAATATAGCGCAGCCCATGATTTAGGTTATCATGTTGAAGGCATCGCAGATGCCGCTACTGAAGAGCATATTGCTCACGTCAAGCCCGCCATTATCATGATTGCACCACAAGTAAGCTACTTGTTTGATAAATATAATGATAAATATGGCGCCGACATTCCGGTTGTTAACATTGAAATGATGGCTTATGGCACGATGAATGCTGAAAAAATTATAGGTGCAGCGATTGAGAAAATTGGCTAACAACCTCTGGACGCGGCACGTCTAAAATAGTTTACCCTTCACTCCCCCAACCCATCAAACTTTGCCTTCATCGTTGGATTACCTCTCGTCAGTTTCTTGACGCTGACATCTTCCAACTTATTATTTGCCAAACGCAGTTGGTTTTCGGAGGTTGTGAGTGAGCGCTTGACGGCTTCCATGCGGGCGATGGCTTTGTCGATTTCGTCAATGGCACTTTTGAAGTTTTTTGAGGCGCTTTGGTAATTTTTGCCAAAGGCATTCTTGAAATTCGTTAAATCGCTTTCAAAATGAGTGATATCAATGTTTTGTTCACGAACTTGTTCGAGCTCTTGCTTATAGGCCACAGAATTCAACGCGGCGTTGCGCAACACGCCAATAAACTGGATAAAGAATTGCGGACGAATCACGTACATTTTGTCGTAGTCATTAACCTGCACAATACCCGTGTTATACAAGTCACTATCGGCTTCCAACATTGACACTAATACGGCGTATTCTGTGTTTTTCTCGCGGCGATCTTTGTCTAATTCTTTGAAAAAGTCAGTATTTTTGTGCTTAGAAGCCGTTGTGTCGGCTTCATTTTTCATATCAAACATAATGCTGACAAATTCTGTTCCATCTTGGTAATCACGGAAAATGAAATCGCCTTTTGAATTGGTCTCAGATAATGCGTTATCTTTTTCAAAATAGGCGTTAGGAAACGCGTAAGGTCGTATTTTATTAAATTCAGTCATCGCGTATTGTTCCAAGCTTTCACCAATCTCCTTAGTCGATTGGCGTGCCTTGAAATCCTTATAAAACTCAACTTGTTCGTTAGCAGATTTCAACTGAGCTTCATATTGATCTTTCACATTAGCAATTTGGAGTTCTTTTTCTTTGTCCTTGAGTTGTAATTGTGATGTCAATTCGGACACTTTTTGGTCGCGCTGTGACAGTTCACTTTGCGCCGTTGCGTCTTTTTTGAGTAACTGTGTTTCCAATTCAGCTTGGTGTTGTTGCTTAATCGTTTCAATTTGTGACTCAAGTGCCGTGATTTTAGCCTGTTTATCAGCCAACGTATCTTTCAAATCCAAATCTTTTTGTGTCAGCTGTGCCTTGAGTTCAACGTTATTTTGCTCAGTAATACTTTTTAATTGTGTCTCAAGGGCGACAATTTTGTTTTCTTTATCATTGATATTTTCTTGTAGTGTCGCTTTTTGTTGTTGGAGTTGGTTCTTCAGTTCAGCTTTTGCTTGTGCTTGCTGTTGGGCTTCCCATTCCGTCTTGGATTGCGCCAATTTGTCATCTAACATTTCGGCAATCGTTCCATTGATGACGCTCGTGTCAATGTTTTGTTCGTCAGTTAAATCAATGATATCACCTGCTTTGGCATCTTCATCCAAAACCAATTCCGTTTGTGACGCAATGTGAAATTTTACCTTTGCCATGTGAGATTGTCCTTTTTAATTCATGCATTCTAGTCAATATAATCATTCTCATTATAGCAAAAATTGAGTTTTGCTATTAAAGTTTTTATCATATCAATTTAATAAAACTTGTGTATCGTTTTAGTCAATAGAAAAAGCACACCAGAACGGTGTGCCTTATTTGTTACGATTAGTGCTGTCAATGACTTCTGATGTGTTAAAGAATGGGTTGAGCACTGAGTTGGTGCCATTCAAATCATCTGTCATGCGAATGCCGTCAACATTGATACGGGCTTGGCGATAATACTTCGTCGTCATCTCACCCCACGACGTGTGCGACGCATCAACGTTTTCAAAGATTTCAAAACCTTTCTGTCGCAGATAAGCGAACTTCTCGTTGTTATCTTGATATCCTTGCCAATCGCCAATGTCTGCGCCAAATGGGAAAATCAAAATGTTCGTCTTGCCGACAATAGGTTGCACTTCCTTTTCCCAACGGTCAGTGTCAAGCTTGACATCTGCCACAGAAGAAGTTTTCATATTTAAATGTCCCCATGAATGTGAGGCAAAATTCCAGCCGTCTGCTTTCAAGGCGGCGACGACCTCGCGAGCTTTTTCTGTTTCGCGTTTAGTCTTGGCCGTGTCGCCGTATTGCGATACGGATGTCCGGTAGCCAAGGACACCATTATAACCTGTCACCGCCAATGTGCCTTTATCACCACGGTATGAGAAATCAGGGTGGGTTTTGATAAATTCATCAACAATTGGCACCAAATCATAATTACCAACCGATGTCTTACCATTAGCGTCAATATATTCATTCTTGATGCCGTTCTTGGTAGCAACTAACTTCGAGGCAAATCCAGAATTGATCATATACTCATAATAGTTGACATCATCTTGCGACAGAACCAATGGCGTCTTGCCCTTTGGCAAGCTCACCCCATCAAAGACTAACTCGCCTTTGTCGTTTTTCTTGACCAATCGCTCAGAATTGACCAACACGTAGCCTTTGGCATAGAGTTGCGTCAACATCTTATTAAACTCACCAATCGTCACCATATAATCCTTGTACCCTTGCCCCTTTTTGGAGGTGAAGGCGCGCGTTGGATCAACAATTAACCTGTGAAAAAATAAATGACTGTACTTGTTCGGATCATTCCATGTGACAAGGTCTGACTTACTGGCTTCAATTTCTTTTTTGAGCGCTGTAGCCTTGGTTGAATCGTCATTGGTAATTGATTTAAGGCTTTTGGCGTAGTTATATTGTTGATAGTCTAGCTTGGCTTGGGCAAGTGGTGTGGCTTGATGGGACTCTGCAGCCAACACGACAGCAGGTGCAGAAGTTTTGGCTTTTTTTGTCCCACTCATCTGCCCAACTGACCAGCACACCACTATACCAGCCAGCATTGTTAATACCATATAAACTACTTTTTTCATCTATTCAACCCCTGAATCGCCATTATATTGATATAATACGAATTTTAGTGAAATTGTTATCAACATAAATCAAATTTTTAACGTAATTGTAGTATAACTGTTATATTTGAAGTTATTGTGGGTAGAATGTGAAGATAATTCGAAATTTGGTGTATTCCTGTTTCAGTAATAAAAGCGCTTAATTCATGTGGTATGAATTAAGCGCTTTTATTGCTTTATTGTTTATTTCCTATTAAATGCCATTTTCATTATGACGTGCTGTGCTGGGTTGGCTGTGATACTATTCTTAAATACATCTAAGAATGTAATAATTTATGTTTTTATCATTCTAAATCAGATAAAAACGCCACTAATCTATTTTCATCTTTAGGTGACAGATAACCGATAAATTTAATAACTACATATTGTTCTTCGACCCTACGTAATTTCAACGTGTCTATCCAAGATGGCTTTTTTAATCCCGCATAAACCCAATCTTTAATTTCAAAATACTTACTCTTAAAATATTCTGATTTATCATCATATTGACTAGTTATTTTGTAATAAGTAATCCGCTGATTATCGTATTTCACTACAAATGCCGGTCTAACCTTGGAGCCTACTTCTCGCCCTTCATCAAAGGCTAAATCAGCAATCATAATGCTATGCTCGCGAATATCATCACTCATTGCAAAAATTCCTCACGGTCTTCTATTTTTGCCAAGTCCAAATCCTGAATAGGTGACTTTTCAAGGGCTAAGCGCGTAATTGTTGCGTCACGATTAGCAACACGCTGTTCACTGAACCAGTCATCAGGATATGGCTGTTGATGGGTCTCTTGAACTGATAATGGTATTTGCTGCTCATAAGCCGTCTTAGTGATGAACATCTTGATAGCAGTAGCCATATCTAAACCTTGACGTTCGAAGACTGTTTGAGCAGCTTCTTTAATGCTTGGATCAACACGAGCAGATACTTGAATTGCTTTCATAATGTGCACCTCACTTAATATACTTTACTTAAATTATAACACATTTTGTTAGTATATGTTATCTATTGTTAGTAATTATGCTGAATTGGCTATAAAAAAACTCAATTACCAAAAAACTTTAAATTATTGAGTATGCCATAAAACCAATCGCTTCTGTGCAATTGCTTCAACAAGACTTTACCATCATCTGATAGCTTGCTATCTAGAGAAAGCTTTTGGAACGAATGCGCCAAATGCATGATTTCTCTGTCTTGCAACGTCCTTGGACGACCTAAATTAACAATAGTGTTTTCAATGACTTGCTTTTCATCATCATTTAAATTCGGATGCTTGTCTAGAAAATTCTCTAAATATTTAAGTTTGTCTGTTTTAAACATTTTCCCCTCAATTCGCTCATGCTCAAAATGTTGTTTTTATATTCATTCATGATAACATGAACTTGCTGTCAATATATAGACACGCTCTGTTATTATTACATAACAAACACCCAAAAGACAAGAACGCTTTTGGGTGTTTGTTTAAATTAAGGCACTCACAACAATTAAACTATTCATTAATTTGGTAATTCAATCATACTATTGATTAACGTACATGTCTGGAGCTGCTGGTACTTTATTCCCATTATTCAATCCACTGAGCACAGTATCACCATCTTTAGGAATCATAATCAGGCTGACTGGTGTTGTGTCATAATTACTATTACCAATTGTTATGTTTCCTGAAGGTGACTGCTTAATTTGTTGATAAAATGTTTTATCGTCCTTACTTGGTTCATGATAACTATTATTTTTAAAATACCCCAGATTAACTTGATAATATGGAGAAGAAAACAAAGCAGATCCCGCTTTCGAACCATCTAAACTATAAGTGTCGGTTGCCACAGTTGTTGAATCATAAGCGCGATTAAAACCAAGAAACGGTTCTCCGCTTTTTTGTGTACTCGTATTCGCATCCAACACATGATTAACCCCTTGCTTTCCTTTAACATTGGCGTTGTCTTGTATCTCCTTCACGAAATCTTTTGAGGCTAAATGTTCAAGTGCAGCATTCCATTCACTATTATCTACTTTATGATCCCCTTGCCAGACAACCTTTGTATCCCTATTCATATTCCAGCCATTGTTGTCAAGGGCGTCAATTTTGGCAAAATCGTGTTTATTTGCAAAATATTTTGCGACATACCAAGCTGGAATAGGTTCACTACTTCCAAACTCTTTTGCATCCAACCTATTATAGACCCAAGACTTGTTTGCATATGAGTAGATTATTTTACCATCGTTAGTTGTTTTTTCTTCTGCTTTAAGTTTACCTGGCAGTGGTTGTCCATTGGTGTCGAGAATTACTTTATTCTCATAACGAATATTGCCATCTGCCTTTAGCTGATCTAATACTTTATGAGCAGATTTTTGTTTTTCCACAGCTTCCAACCACGGCGCACTCTTAAATGGTATTGCATAATGAGTTTCATGTTCTCTGGCATCGGCATCCTCAACAGCCTTTTGTGCAGCAGCTAACTTAGCTTGATAATCAGGATCAATACCAACAGCTGTCTCAGTTGGTCTATTCTCAACAGTCCTAGCATAAGCATAGTTAACTGCTTGTGCATTCGCAGCTAAGGTATAATGTTCACCGTCCACAAACACGCTGGTCGGGCTAGATTGCTTGATCCAATTATTATTAATATAATCATTTATTTTGTAATCGGCACGAGTCAATGAGTCAAATCCCAAGCGACGAAGATCTAAGCGCGCGTCTCGTCGCAAATTGCCGAGTAAATCATTAGTTATCGGGTAATCTTTCTCAAATTTTTCAGCCGTCCTACTTGTATACTCGTTTGATGATGTAATATTATCTATCTGCCCCACTACTTTGGAGTAATCCAATAAAATTGCAATATACATTTGATGCAACCAGACTGAATAATGATTCATGATATCATCACTAAATGCTTCACGAGTTGCAAAAGTTTTTGTATTAAAGTACTCTTTCAACGACTTATAGTCTGTCATCAATTTAAATACGTCATTCTTACTACTATCAGAATCAATAATATTTTCGCCAAAACGACACAAGTTGTTAAAATTACTTATATTTTCGTCCTTTACTGGTTTCACCCCGCCTCTTACGGAATCAGCACCATATGATGCAGTTGAGTAAAGATTGGCATATTCTTCAACATATTTTTTCAGAGCTTTAACATCATTTGTTGCTAAAGAACTGTGATAATCAGTATGAACCAATTGGACTTTGTCATCAATCGACGCCGACTCGTCTCTGATTGCTTGATATTTTTCTTTGAAGGCACTTAACCTGTTATTAATTGACTCCTCTTTAACCAGTTCACCAACAGCTTTCGAGTCATTGCCCATACTAACACCAAGCACGAGCAACTTGCCATCCAACTTTAAAAGAGCATCGCTAGTATCGTCACTAGCTTTTGGTGTAAACATATCAATCAAAAAACCAAGTGTTGCTCCCAAAGGACCCGCGAAGCCTAACGCTTTTAACAATGCAGGGCTAGTTGATTCAGTCTTAACAGCATCACCAATGATTGACGCGATAAATCCCGCATCTTGAGCAGCCATTGTCGAATCATCTTTGGGTACATTATCACCATATAAATCGGCTTCCTTTTTGAAGTAAGCCCCTTTTTCAAATCGTTGGGCAAAATCTTTGTCACTAAACGCAATTACATCGCTATCTTTGCTTTGTACCTGTTTGGCACTATCGTTTTTGACTGCCTTAGCTACCTTAATTGGACGAGACGCAGCATTATCAGCGTGCACGACCTCAATACCACATGTGGCACTGACAAAAATTGGGCTTAGAGCAACGCTGAGTAATAGCGCTGATTTAAGTTTAGACATGTTTGTTTCTCCTCAGATATTCTATCTTTTTGTCCTTTTAGTGAAAGTTTTCAGGTTTTTTATGTAACAGTTGAAAATTTTCCATGAACTTTCTGAACATTCATATAGTTTAAACGCCAAATGTGTTCATTTCGCGAACTAACTATGAATTGATTTCAGTCAAATAGTCATAAATTGACGCAAAAACGTTGTAAAGTATGCCTTTTTTGTGAATTTAGGGTAATTATGATGTTATTGTAAATAAAATATGAAGTAGATCTTTTGATTAGTTGTAAGCGGTATCACACAAAAAACGTTGCTTCAAGTTATGTTTTCAGTCCACGTGAGTCGACATTTTCGCTTACAAAACAAGCACCCCCAAAGCAGTAGTAGCTTTGGGGGTGCTTGTGTATTTTATGATACTGACATTATTATGTCATCTAGTCACTAAACTCAGTGGTAATTGAATGTTATGATTACTCAACAAAGTGCTCAGGTGCAACGGGTATCTTATTGCCGTTGTTTAATGCACCTAACTCGCTGTCACCATCTTTGACACCTCTAATGAAAGTGACATCCTCTTGATCATAGTGCTTATCATGATAATCCTGCACATACTCATTTGTCTTAGAGTCTTTATAGGTGCCAACATACTTGAAGTTTTGATAAACTGTTTTTTGATCAACACTTGGACTCGTGTGTTTATTATTTTGATAGTAACCTAGCCCAATAGTATACCCAGGTGTATACCATGTACCCGCCGGATCAATGGCAAGTTGATAATCACCATCGCCTATGATTCGACCGGTCTTTCCAATCTCTGAGAATCCCAATTGAGTAACGCCAGTAACCACATGAGTCACGGTATTTGATAACAAACTGTTGATACCAATTTTATTTTGAGTGGCTGCAGCAGTATTTAGGCAGAGCAAATCATCACTTGTCAAAGCTTTTTCAAATACTGCGTTCCAGCTCGGATTAGCAGGAAGATCCGTATTGTGTGTCCAGCAAATGTCAAAATAATCAACAGCGGTTGAACCACCACCTTTGTACCCAATCGATTTATTCTTCACATCGTCCAAGTCCGTCTTATTTTTTTCAACCATATGTTTAGCAGCATATGCAGCTGGTCCAGATACTAGTTTACTATAAACCCACTTATTATTGCGGTATGAGTAAAGCATCTTGCCATCGTTTGATGTTTTTTCTTCAGTTTGCAGTTTTGATTGCATAGGGTTACCTTTTTCATCTTTTAGCACTTTATCTTCATATTCATACCCGCCAGTAGCTTTTAGCTTATCTAACTCAGCTTTTGCTTCCTCATAAGCACGGACATATGAACTAGCTCCGTCACTGCGGTTCGCCGCTGCTAATGCCTTTTCATATTTTTCCTGAGCTGCCGCTAACTTAGCTTCATAGTCAGGAATTTTAATGCCTGTCTTCACTGGCTTATTCTCAATCTCTGTGGCATAAGCATGATTCACAGCGTTGACATTAGCGCCTAAAATATTAGTTCTCTTCACATCCATGTACACACTTTTGTTGTCATATTTATCAACCCAATTATTCTTGTCATACTCGTCTAAATCATACGCATCATTATGGCCCTTGTCTCCTTTTACATCATATCCTAAGCGCATAAGATCATCTCGGGCATTTGCTCTCAACCCATCAAATAGGGTAAATGATACAGGACATCTTTTCTGAAATTCATCATCAATTGTTGTGCCATTAGTTTTTGCCGCCGTCACACTTTCCTTATATTCATCACTTGCCGTAATCTGATCCATTTGGCCTTTAATACGGAAGTAATCAAAGAATATAGCTGTCATCATATCACTCGCCCATGCGGTATAGTGACTCATGACATATTCAGCAAATGCTTCACGCGTTGCAAACGTTTGGGTATTGAAAAATTCTTTTAACGATTCATAATTACTCATTACTCGGAAAATATTATTTTGGTCAACATTCCCGCTAACTATAGCCTTTCCAAGATCACAAAGATCATTGAAAGCTTTGAAATTATATGAGTCTTGCACTTCTTCAGCGTTTTGGGTCTTGTCATTGAATCCCCATTTGGAAGTATGGTAGAGCTCAGCATATTTATTCACAAAAAATTGCACATGAACTGGGTTCTTACTGGCAAGGGTAATCTGATGGCCACTTTGATATGAACTAATTTCTCCAGCAACAGTACCAAAGGGGGTACTTGTTTTTTCAAGCGCTCCTGTAAAAGATTGTATTTTATCATCAACTGCCTTTTGGTTAATCGCAGTTATAATGGCATTTCCAAGATTATCTAGATGTATACCTAGCTCGTCAAGTTTAGCATTTATCTCTTTGAAATTGTCTTCTGCTTTATCTCTTCCGGCTGGTGTCAACCAGTCAACCAAACAACCTAATAATGCTCCAATTGGTCCAGCAAATCCAAGCGCCCTCATAATAGCTGGCTTGCTTGTTGAGGTAATAAACTCTTCACCAATAATTGTGGCGATGTAACTGGCCGATTGAGCTGCTAAGTTCGCATCAGATCCTGGCTTATTTTCACCATACATCGCTGCTTGTTGTTTATAATAGTTTGTTTCCTTGAATTTTTGTTGGAAATTCTTATCATCAAAAGCGATGATATCCGATTTCTTTACGTCACTATCTGCTTTATTCGAGTCAGTAGTAACTGAATCATCCGTTTTTGTCGCTGCGACAGTATTAGACTTCTTATCAGTAGCCTTTACAGGCTTGGCTTCTGCCACCTTCTGAACCTGTTGCGCCACTGCATTTTGTACCACCTCAGCGTGCACGACCTCAATGCCACGCGTGGCACTGACAAAAATTGGGCTTAGAGCAACGCTGAGTAACAGCGCTGATTTAAGTTTAGACATTGTTTGTTTCTCCCTAATCACATTTTTGTTCATCTCATGAACTTCTTGAACATTTTTATAGTTTACACACCAAATATGTCCACCCCATGAACGAATTATGAATTGAATTTTAGACAAACGGTCACAAATTGGCACAAAGTCGTTGTACAGTATGCCATTTTTTATGAGTTCAGTGAAATTATGGTGTTTTTGTAAATAAAATATGAAGTCGTCTTTTCTCAAAATGTAAGCATTACCAAACAAAAAAACCGATTATTCAACCGGTTTTCTGTCATATCTGTGCGTCTCAAGTCACTTTACTTACCGACTTGATGAACGACAACTTCATACGTATCACCACGATTACCAGTATCAGTCAACTGATATGGCATCACGTTGTATGTTGTGGTTTCATGTTTGTTCAGTTGATAGGTCTTGCTGAACTTTTCTGGGGCAAAGCCAAGATATGGCGTGCCATACTTGCTTGCATCGTCCCAATTAGTCTTGCCAACGAAAACATTTTCACCATTGACGTTTACTGCAACACCAGTGTTATAAGCAGATACTTGTCCACTTAATGTGAAGCTTGTGTTGGATGTATAGACATCAAAATGATGGCTATTTGGTCGTTGCACCCAATGGGTGTCTGTGTCAAGACGAATGGCTGGTTGGCTCAAGTTAACTTTTAACGCGTGTTCTTGTGTCTTTGCAGTTGTCTCGCCATTGATTGTTTGATCATACTTCACGACAAACGTTTTTTCAATCACAGATCCCACATGATGAGCAACGAACTTAAAACTACCATCTGGATTTACTTTGACTTGATTTGACGCGTCATCAGGGTTAGCACTATTCAAAACAAAGCGCAAATTCTTAATTGATGGAATAGCATAACCAGTGATCGTGTAGTCCTGTGTAAATGGATTATAGCACGTCAAGGCGCCAGTCTCATCAAGCAGGTTACTTGGTGTGATGGCAACGTCAGAACCAATCATCATGATTGGCAACTTATCATTAAGTCCTAGTGCGATTGTACTGCGCTCTGGCTTCAAAGGCAGGATTGAATCATTTTCTGCACCATTATCCTTGACAGATGACAGACTTTCGCCCTTTGGTAAACGATATACCGGCATGCTGAATGTCTTACAAAAATCAGACAATGTCCACCTATAGTGACGCAAAGGATCGTTGGCCGCTACATCGTTCTGGAAAAAGGCATTATTAAAGTACCCATTTCCACCTCCGAAGTTTACAATGCGTGGTAATATATCGCCATACTCGGCCTCATAACCAGTAAATTGAACACTCTGAAGTCCATTACTGTTGCAATCTTTTGATCCAGCACCTTCATAATTACTAATAGCTTTCGGCAGGTCCAGACTGTTATTTTGTAAATTAGCTAATGTTTGCGCATCCCAAAGGCTGACCTGACCGCTATATGACCCATCAGCTGCTAATTTGGTCGCTTCAACATTCTTTTCTAAACCAGACTGCCCAGTATAGACTTGCATATTTGAGTGATTATCAGTCCAAATTGGATTTGTGACTCGAATAGCATGGGAATCTTGATCAATCACTTGATTATTATAAATCAACACCTTATCTGGCATGTGAGTGCCAGTGAATGCACCATTAATGTTTAGGCTACTTGTACTATACGGAACAACAAGAATCTCTTGGTCTCCGCGTTTAATCCACTTACCGTGTGATTCGTTTGCCAGAGCAGTTTGATTTATTTCAGCATCAATTCCCTCGCCAACAGGAATCTCTGGGACCACCGGCTTAGTCAACTCTTTACCCGACGCGTCAGTAAACTTTAGATAACCAAGCTTACCTACCTTAACTCTAGTTGACCAATCACCATTTTTAGCTGTCACAACCACATGATCAATTTGTTTGTCTTGACTATCAAATGACGTGACATTGAATTGCTTATTTTGATTCCAAGAGCCATTAATTTGAATTGACCAGTACTTTGAATCGACCGCTTTTAAATCAAATGCATTAATACTTTTATTTGCCCCGGGTTCACTATTGGGATCCGCCCGCTCTCCAACTTGAACATGAACTCGATTCGGATCAATTGATGACTGGCTATTTTCACCTCTAACTTTAGTCAGGAAATCATATTTTGATAATCAACACTGAATTTACTTGCTAATTGATCCACTTGTCCTTTAGTTTCATTGGTACCCTCAATGGCTAGTTTAAATTGACCTTTGTACCAATCGCCATTCCCCGCACGGTCACGCAAACCAATTTCAACCTTGTTATCTTGCTTTTTCAAGTTTTCAACTTGGTCTTCGTTCAAAAGAACATCAAAATGATTGTGTAACCAACCAGCAGCTTTCTCCTTTTCAGGTGTATCAAACTGATTAGAACTTATAATAGAATTTAAACGTAACTCAACTCTACCGCCTACGTAGTCATTTGAAAGGTCAAACATACCTGAACCCTCTCGTTAATATCGGCAGTTAAATGAACACCGTCCTTTTGATAAGTTAAATGCGCATTGGCAACTTTTGGCATAACATTATCAACGGTTAACTTACGATATACAGTCTCTGTTTTAGCACCATCTAACATTTGGGCTTTGGTACGGATGTAATAAACACCATCAGCCACTTTATCAGATTTACCCGTTTTCGAGTTTGGTACAGTGCCGTTCCATTCTGTACTAATCAGTCCTGGTTTAGACTGTTGATACGTTGCTAAATGTGTCAAAACGGTGTTTTTATCAGCACCCAACACATCAACATCAATTTCTTTTGTCCAACGTAACATGTACTCTAAATCAACGGCCGATTGATGCGCACTACTCTTTTGGAATGAAATCGCTGCGTGTTCATTATCACTGGTATATTGTGTGACGTATTCATTAGAAGCTATACCCGTATTCCCTGTCACTAATGGCCGCAAATAATGAGAATCACCTAAATAACCCCAACCTTTGATTGATCCTTTTTCCTGTGCCGGCTTATCAATGACTTGCCCTGCATCCCAATCGCCATAGTAACCAAAATATGGGATATTAGCTGCAGGTTCGCTATCTTTGTTAGATTTAACTTGAACATAGCCTTCTACCCAGCTCTGTTTAGCTTGTGTTTTTGGCACAGTGACTGTCACGGTAACTGTCTTTGTCTGACCAGCTGGCACAGACACTTGATTTTGACTAGTTGTTAATTTAGCGTTAGCAATGTTATGCTCACTCACCAGGTCTAGATAAGGTTGCTCATCACGATAATAGTAAGTCCCAGCACCATTCAAACTGGTTGTATCTAATGCCATGCCGAGTGCATTATAAGTCGTTCGAATACCCACTTCGTTTGGCGCTTTAGGATCAGTCGTGCGAATTTCAGTCGCGACACCACCAAGACCGTTAATCGAATAAGTAGCTGCTTTATTACCGACGTTTTTAATGTTTAAAGTAAATGTCTTTGTTTGTCCACTAAAGCTCTTCAAATCCACAGCACCATCTTGATCCTTGGCGTCAGTAACGACGGTATGTGATTTGATTGCATTATCAACTTGAACCAGACCAGCACCTTGTTGACGAGGTGAATAGTAAGCTTGCCCGTCTTTGCTGTATACCGGTTGCGCTGTATTTTGCAGCAGTGTCTTCATATTCTTGATGAACTTGTTGCTACCTTGACCGAGATCGATGTGTTGCTTGTTAGCTTGTTGTTTCAACAACGCTACCGTACCAGCAACAAATGGGGACGCCATACTCGTACCACTCATTTGTGCATATTCCTTGTTAGACAGCGACCAAATATTGCCTCCGACACCCGTAACATCAGGTTTCAAATTCAAATCTGGTGTACATCCCCAAGAAGTGAACGTACTCATCTTGCCAGTATCTTGATTATCAGCAGTTGTGGTCGTTGGTGCAGCGAGTGAAACATTTTCAACCTCAGCTTGCCCATCATAGTCGGGTGTCATACCTCGTAATTTGGCTAACAATTGACGGCCACTCTGATATGATATTAACATTGCGGGTGCATTTGCACTATCCACTGGTGCAAAGTCACATTCTGGCAGTGGTCGGTCCTTATAGTCGACCAAGATCACCATATCGGCATCGTTATCTTTTGCAGCTTTTTGCATATCTTTAACTGTCGTAGCAGCATTGAGATCCGGATTGTATTGAATGATTTTGATTTTATGAACATCGTTTCCCGCAGAGAAACCTTTTGATTGCCAATCAGCCTTTTTGGTCTCATCAAAGTTTTGATTCCCATCAACTATGGGCACACCATTATCCTTAATCGTATGTTTCTTCGTCCAGAAGTCATCTGGAATCCCTGGTGACACACGCACCGGCACTTTATCACTAAATGTCTTGCCTGTACTATCTGAAAAGTTGGTCGTCAACGCGTGCGTTTGCGTGCCCTCCATCGAGGCTACTGAGATAGCACCGTCAGCAAGTGACATGGAACTAATTGAAATATCCTCCTCTGGGTTGTGTGCCACGGTATGTAAGTCAGATTGCTCAGCTGAAGCACGACCGTCATTTGAAGCCGCGACAACTGGCACAACACCCAACTTAGCCGCACGATTTAACGCAGCTGTTTCCGGCATCAGACTAGAATAGTTAGTCAATGATGAACCTAATGATAGGTTCAAAACATCAGCGCCAAGCTTTACTGAATCTTCAATGGCGTCCACAATTGAATCAGTTGACGCCCCGTTGTGATGATTACTGAACACTTTCATATCCAGCAATTGCGCTTCAGGTGCAACCCCTTTGACTTTACCATTGGCTGCCAAGATACCAGCGACGTGTTGTCCGTGTTCGTGAGTAATCCCACTGTCTTTTAACTCATCTTGAGAATCAATGTTATCCGCATAGTTGTGGGCAAATGGCACTTTATTTGACTGATAAACACCGTACGAACTGAATTTTTGGAACAGTTTTGAACTATCCTTGCTTAACTTAGCCTGTTTAGTACCTGTCGTGGTTAATTTCAAATCAGGGTGCGTGTAATCGATACCCGAATCAATGTCGGCAATTAACATACCACTGCCGTCACCGCCATGCGCTGAACGCCAGTCATCAGTGACTTGGGCAAGATCATTATCATTAGAGTTTGCCGGCTGGTAAACACTTTGAATATGAACTTCTTTCACGCCAGCAATTGTTGAGAGTTGCTTCACTTGTGTTGGCTTAGCCATAATTGACAAAGTATTGACCAAATAACCACTTTGTTTGAGAACTTTTTTACCGGTGATTTGCTCGGCACGATTTTTGATTGGCGTTTGTTGATCAATTACGTTTTGCTCGGCTTGATTGATACGATCCAGCGTTGCTGACGTACCGTCAGGGTTTGGCGTGCTTGATTTTTGCGCTGCCGCCTCAGCCGACAAGCTCAAAGTCATCTTCACATAAGTATTATACTTTTCTGCTAACGTCATTTCCTTAGGCTTTTTGCCTTGCGCAGTGAGTTGCGTGTCATAAGGCGTCTCAATCCCTTTTGTTTTCAAATCATCAGCTTTTTGTGCTTTAGTTTTGACAACAGTTGTCGGAAAATTCTGGACGACCGTCTGCACGTTTTGCTGTTTTGCGGTCTTGTAGGGCGCTAGGCGATGCTGTTGATAGGTGTTGACACCAACCGTTGTACCAGCAATAGCCATCAAGGCAAAGCCCGAGAACATTAGATAAGCTCGTCGTTTTCTCATATTCATCTCTCATCTTCAAATTTTTTGTTCATGAACATTGCACCATTATAGTATAAAATTTACCCCATAAACCGTTTTTTCACAGTTTGTTTACAAACTTCTTTTTTTGGGCACAATTCCTCATAAAAGCCATTTAAAAGCCTTTATAGCAACTTTTAAGGTTATAATCAGACCGTTTTATGTCATTTCTAAGTCGGATTTTCAAAATGATAATTTTATTATTTTTAGCACATATTCGCACAAAAAAAAGCCAATAACATGTTATTGGCTTAGTGAGAGATATTTATTATAAGGTCACGTTGTGGTGAACTTGTTGCACGTCTTCATCTGACTCTAAGGCGTCAACTAATTTTTCGAATGCTTCTAAATCGTCACCTTCAAGCGTCATTTCTGATTGTGGCAACATCGAAATTTCAGTGGTTGAAAATTCAGATACACCACTCTCGCGCAATGCCGCAATTGCTTGATGTAATGCGGTTGGTTCAGTATAAACAACGACTTGGTCGTCTTGTTGTTCCGCATCACGAACGTCTACTTCAGCGTCTAACAATGTCTCTAAGGCACCATCAGCATCATCCCCCTCAAAGACAATCACACCAGTCTCGTCAAAAAGATAGCTAACTGAACCTGAAGCGCCATAAGTGCCACCATTTTTGTTAAAGGCCGTGCGAACGTTGGTTGCGGTACGGTTGACGTTAGAAGTTAAGGTATCCACAATAATTAATGACCCATTAGGTCCAAAGCCTTCATAGCGCCCTTCAATGAAAGTCTCATCGCCCGAACCCTTGGCTTTTTCCAAAGCACGTTCGATAACATGCTTTGGTACCTGTGACTGCTTGGCACGTTCGATCACAAACTTCAAAGTTGAGTTAGCTTCGGGGTCAGGACTACCACCTTGCTTGGCAGCAGCATAAATTTCAATCCCATATTTACTGTTAACTTTGGCGGCAGCACCATCAGTCTGCGCCTTTTTCATTTTAATGTTTTCCCATTTACGTCCCATGAGGTCACCTCTTTTAATTTATATCTTTTACTATTATACCGGTTCGTCGCCTATTTCACCACACGATACTGACCTGGTTTCAAATCAGCAAGAATGTGATAGTCACCAATATGTGTGCGAATCAACCGTAACGTCGGGATTCCCACAGCTGCTGTCATGCGACGCACTTGACGATTGCGTCCCTCTTTAATTTTGAGTTGAATAAAACTCGTCGGTTGATTTTGCCGGACGCGGATCGGCTTTTCACGTTCCCATAACCATTTTGGATACGGAATTCGTTTCACTTTGGCCGGCAAGGTCATGCCATCTTTGAGCATGACACCTTGCGCTAATTCACGCAGTTGGGCCTTTGTTGGAATACCGTCTACTTGAACAACATAAGTTTTGTAGGCTTTATTCTCAGGATCAGTCAGCTCATGATTCAACTTGCCATTATCGGTTAACAATAACAGCCCCTCACTATCCATGTCTAAACGTCCTGCCGCATAGACACGCGGAATGTCGATGTAATCAGCTAAGGTAGCTCGTCCTTGATCATCTGTGAATTTGGTCAATACATTATAAGGTTTATTAAATAGTACAATCATGCTGTTTTAGAAGCGTCCTTGTCATTGTAAAAAAAGAAGCAAATCAATGCGGTGATTTGCTTTAATAGCATTATTATTGTATCACATCCACCAATACTCGCCTCAATAACCTGACAGATTATCCCATTTCTTGTACTACTTTTATCAAACGATAAGGACTTGCTTCAATTTATACTAGTTAATGAGGGAAAATTATGAAAAATAGTCTATTAATTGTTAATCTTGGCACGCCAGCCGAGCCTACCACACAAGCAGTCAAACAGTATCTCAAAGTCTTTTTGTCTGACCCTAATGTGATTCAAATGCCAAAATGGCTTTGGCAACCAATTCTCAACCACATTATTTTGCCGACTCGTTCATGGCGTTCAGCGACGTTTTATCAACATGTTTGGCAACCATTGGGTTCACCTTTGATGCAATATACACAATTGCAAGCACAACAGATTCAAGCGCTTTTGCCTGACTGGCAGGTTAACTATGCCATGACTTACGGTCAACCAAGTATTGCTGGTGAACTACACAAATTACAAAACGCCGGTGTTGACAACATCATTGTCCTCCCACTTTTTCCACAATATAGTACAACAACCACAAAATCTATTGTTGACCAAGTCGAAGCCACAGGAATTCCCACACAAATCATTACTGACTTTTACCAACATGAACGTTATCAACAACTCCTCGCTAAAACGGTAGCTAATCAGTGGGATCCTGATAAATATGATCAGTTGCTGGTCAGCTACCACGGCATTCCCAGCTCGTATGTCCGCAAAGGCGATCCATACTTGCAACAGTGTACGAACACAACCACAAATTTGATGTCATTGGTACCGTCACTAAACCGCGACAATGTCACCCAAGTATTCCAGTCAAAGTTTGGTCCCATGCCTTGGTTAAAGCCATATTTGCGACCCACTTTGCAACAATTGCCTGTCCTCGGTAAACGGCGCGTGTTAATTGTTGCCCCTTCATTTGTGGCAGATTGCCTCGAAACACTGGAAGAAATTAGTGTCCAAGGCTATCAAACTTTTGGCAGTGCGGGTGGAGAATTGTATGATGTCGTACCATCTTTTAACGATTCCGCTGACTTTTCTAGCTTTTTAGCACAGTTAGCCACTGACGAGGTGGCTCATGACTGAGAAAAGTCTCTCTGAAATTAATAATTCTGTTACCGTACCAAGCGTTTATGAAAGTGCGTTTTGGCGAAAATTCTTAGCTTATAGTGGTCCCGGCGCTCTGATTGCGGTGGGCTATATGGACCCGGGTAATTGGCTCACGTCGATTATGGGTGGTATTCATTATCGTTATTTGCTATTGTCAGTCATTCTGATGTCAATTTTAGTGGCAATGCTAATGCAATATTTAGCCGCCAAATTGGGGGTTGTGACACAGCTTGATTTGGCGCAAATCATTCGTCAGCACGTTAATCGTCCTGTTGCAATCTTATTGTGGTTATTGTCTGAACTCGCCATGATGGCAACCGATATCACCTCGGTAGTCGGTTCTGCGATTGCATTAACCTTGCTGTTTAAAATACCATTATTTATTGGTATTTTAATTACTAGTTTGGACGTTTTGTTGCTACTAGCGTTGCTAAAATTTGGGATTCAACGCGTTGAGGCCATTGTGTTTATTTTAATTTTCGCTGTTGGTTTGGTGTTTGCCTATGAAGTCGCGTTAGCGCAACCGCAACTAGGTGATTTATTACGTGGTTATTGCCCACAAATTAGCCTACTCCACCATTCGCAATTGGTCCTGTCACTTGGCATCATTGGTGCCACAATTATGCCTCATAATTTATTTTTGCATTCCTCTTTGTCGCAAACTCGTCATTTTGATCATAACGATCCTGCACAAGTCGCTGAGGCCGTGAGATTTTCAAAATGGGACTCTAATGTTCACTTATTCGTCGCTTTGGTTATCAACTCTTTGTTACTGATTCTTGGCGCTGCCCTGTTCTATGGCACGCAAGCCAATCTGTCTGCTTTCAGTTACTTGTACCATGCGTTGCAAAATCCACATTTAGCAGGTAAAATTGCGTCACCATTTTTGAGCACTTTGTTTGCTATCGCCTTGCTCGCCTCAGGTCAAAACGCCACCATCACTGGCACATTAAGTGGTCAAATTGTCATGGAGGGTTTCACTAACTTGAAACTCCCACTCTGGTTACGACGTGTTATCACGCGTCTTTTGGCAATTATCCCTGTTATTTTACTGGTAATTTTATTTGGCGCAAAAGAAGGCGTACTCGACCAACTGATTGTTTACTCACAAATTTTTCTCAGTATAGCGTTGCCATTTTCGATGTTTCCACTCGTGTATTTCACCAGCAAAACACGCTACATGACGACAAGATTTGTTAACCAAAAGTGGGTGACAGTACTGGGTTATTTAATTGCGAGTGTTTTGACTATTTTGAATGTGCAGTTGATTTTGAGTTTAGCCTAAAATTCATTTAATTACTACATGTTGAAATGATTAATGATTATATTGTCAGTTAAAAAGTCGTGAGAGTTGAGACCCGCACGACTTTTTGGTTGTATTATGGTGTTTCACTTAAAGTCCAAGTTAGTTCTGATTGTAACTGTTTGCCTAATAATATGGTATCAATCACCGCGTTAGGATTTAACCAAATGCTAAATGCGTTAGTGGCATTGTGATTAAACAAAATACTCTTTTGACTGGTTGTCGAATTACCCGACCAGAAGTCAACGCTATTGGTTAAACTATTGTCACCATATTGAATACTCAAATCATTCTTTGAAATCGTTGCTGATAGACCGACTGTGGTCCAATCACTTGTTTGCGCCACAGACACTTTGTATGGTACGCCGCTTTCCAAGTTGATGAGATTAACTGAGCCGGTTGCCATATTAGTTGCCAATGGTTTGTTGCCGTTACGGAAATTCCCAGCCCCCAGTGTGCCAAAGGTAAGGTTAGCAACGCCATCAAAAGTGGGTGCTTGCGCCCAAACATAGGTAACTGGTTCCGATCGGTCAGCGTCCATTTGCGTTGTGGTAACCATGTCTCCGGTTGGGTGATGGTCCGTTCCATTGCCAACAATCTGCCAAGACGCGCTTGTGGTTTTGTAGTTTTGTCCGTCATCTGTAATTGTTGTACCGATAGATGGTGCTGACGTGAAAGTAGGAGCACCGGGGAACTTGATATTTTGACCTAAGGTGATCTTCCAGAGGTTAGTATTGGAAGTGAACATACTACCAACCGAAGCAGCACTCTGAGTATTCCACCCTGATAAATTCAATGTTTTCAGTGCCGTTTCTTGAAACATGCTAGCGAAAGTTGTTACTTTTGTGACGTCCCACCCACTGAGATCAAGGCTGGTTAAGCCAGTGAGCCGAAACATGTACAACATATTCGTGACATTGTTAGTCGTAAAATTAGTCAAGTTTAAACTAGTGAGGGCGCTCGTTCCATAAAACATACCTTGCATGGTAACATCAGTTGCTGCGCGATATTCGCCCCAACCAGAGAGATTTAACGTCTCCAACTTAGTAGCATTATAAAACATATAACTGAAATTTGTTACCTTAGTCACATCCCAATCACTCAAATCTAATTCCGTTAAACGAGTGGAAAAAAACATATAAGACATATTTGTGACGTTAGTGGTTTTAAAATTAGTCAGGATCAAAGTAGTAGTAGTTAATGCGGTTGTATTAGCAAACATAAAGCTCATGTTAACAGTTGGTGCTGTACGGTTACTACCCCAATTCGACAAATTCAAAGTGGATAGTGCTGTATCATTATAAAACATATAACTGAAATTTGTTACCTTATCAACATTCCAACCACGCAAGTCTAAATTAGTAACGCCGCTTCCATAAAACATATAAGACATACTTGTCACATTACTGGTATTCAACGCACTCAAATCAGGATTAGTCAGTCCTTTACTGTTGTAAAACCAATAAGACATCGAGGTTACATTACTCGTATCAAAATTTTGCAAATCAATAAACTCACTGAATTGTCCTAGATTAGCGAATAAATAAGTCACTGATACTGGTGCTATCACGTTACTTTCAAATTGAATGCTTTTAACTTGTGTCTCAACTAATCCGGCAGCTTTTATATTGGTATCAATTCTCTGTGCTAATTGCCCCGCCCCAAAAACCAGCAAACCAGTATCCGAATCAAATGTCCAAGTACTAGTGCCGTTCGTGTTTGTCGTTATTGCTCGTGGTGCCTTTGCAGACGAAGCTGGTTTGCTATCCGCTTTCGCCACCGTTGGCTGTTCAACTTGTGGTTCAGCTTCTGCTGGCTGTTCAGGTTCCACTTGAGCTACTTCAGGTGTCTCGGGTTCATCAGGTTCCGGCTCTGTTGGCTGACCGTCACCCGTATCACCAGTAACGACGCGCTGAATCAATTCTTGCAAGTCAGAGCGACCGTCATTTGGTAGACGTAGCTTTGTATCTGTTTTGACGTCATCAGCTGTCACTTTCGGCAGCTGTCACGGCCTGTACTGGACCTGTGACGGTTAATAAGGTAATTAATATTGGTAAGTAGAATTGCTTGTTCAAACGCATGATTTTTCTCCATTAGTAGCCTAGACCCTCATTCTACTAGGGGGGTGGAAGACCAGACGAATTTTTAGTGAACAAATTGTGAACGTTAACCTAAAAAGCGGAAACGACATGATGTCGTCTCCGCTAATTTTATTTATCTGTCACAATCACAGACCAACATTTCTTAACGGTGTTTTCGTTGTTGATTTAGATAAATATAAAAAATGCTCAACTTCTTAGTTTGCAAGAAGTTGGGCATCTCTGTGATTATAAATTGATAAGTAGATATGCCGACGAGAGGATTCGAACCTCCGACCCCAGGTTTACGATACCCGTGCTCTACCAACTGAGCTACGTCGGCATGACTCCGACTGCCGGGCTCGAACCGGCGACAACCTGATTAACAGTCAGGTGCTCTACCAACTGAGCTAAGTCGGAATGACATTTGTTGCTTAACACAACTATTTTATTATGCCATGAACAACCCATCATGTCAACCATTTATTAGTTGAAAAAAAGAAGCAAACCAACTGGTTCGCTTCTCATAAAACTCCGACTGCCGGGCTCGAACCGGCGACAACCTGATTAACAGTCAGGTGCTCTACCAACTGAGCTAAGTCGGAATAACATTGCTGACACAACTTAATAATTATAACTAATTGTGCAGCAATTTGTCAATAGTTTTCTAATAAATCGAATGATTCATTTATTCTGGACGCATCGTTGGGAACAAAACCACATCACGAATTGTGTCAGAATCAGTCAGTAACATAATCAAACGGTCAATACCAACACCTAATCCACCGGTTGGTGGCATACCGTATTCCAAAGCCTCAATAAAGTCTTCATCAATACCCTCAGCCTCATCATTACCATTTTCACGTTCGGCAGCCTGTGCTTCAAAGCGTGCCCGTTGGTCAATAGGATCATTTAATTCAGTGAAGGCATTGGCATATTCACCACCCATGATAAACAACTCAAAACGATCCGTGAAACGTGAATCGTCAGCGTTACGTTTTGCTAAAGGTGAGACTTCAACAGGATGACCATAGACAAATGTAGGTTGAACCAAAGTATCTTCAACAAATTCCTCAAAGAATGCGTTGACGATGTGACCAACTGCCCAATACTTTTCGTATTTGACATGATGCTCATCTGCTAACTTTTGTGCCGCTTCAACTGACATATCTTGCCAAAAATCAACACCAGTGCGATCTTTAATCAAGTCAATCATGTGTGCACGGGCAAAATTCTTTGATAGATCAATTTCAGTGCCTTGATAAGTAATTTTTAGGTCATCCGAAACAACACCTGCCGCTGCCTTAAAAATACCTTCGGTTTCGTTCATGACATCAGTGAAGTCCCAATAAGAAGCATACGATTCCATCGTCGTAAATTCAGGATTATGCTTAGGATCCATCCCTTCATTTCGGAAAATACGTCCGATTTCATAAACACGTTCCATGCCACCAACAACCAAACGTTTCAAATAAAGTTCTGTGGCAATACGCATATACATATCAATGTTCAAAGCATTGTGATGTGTGATAAATGGACGAGCGGCAGCGCCACCAGCTTCTGTTTGTAGAATGGGTGTTTCAACTTCCAAGAACTCATTTTTGTCCATGTAAGCGCGAATGGCTGATATAATATGTGACCGTTGCTGGAACTTTTTGAATGATTCCTCATTAGCAATCAAATCCAAATAACGCTTACGGTAGCGTGTTTCGACATCTGAAATACCATGGAACTTATCAGGCATTGGACGAAGTGCTTTTGACAAGTGTGTCAAATGCGTTGCCAAAACCGTTAATTCGCCGGCTTCCGTCTTCATCATGATACCCTTAATACCAAGAAAATCGCCCAAGTCAGCGCGCTTAATAATTGGGTAATTTTCGCCTAAGTCATCACGCTTAGCATAAACTTGGATTTTGCCTGACACGTCGCGAAAGTCCGCAAAAATAACTTTACCGGCACCACGCTTAGCCACCATACGGCCAGCAATCGTCACCTCATGTTGTCCTGCTTCAAGTTCTTCTAAAGTACTATTATCGTACAAATCATGCAATTCTTGCGCTTTAGCTGAGCGTTCGAATCGTTTGCCAAATGGATCTAAATGTAAATCATCAACAAGAGTCGCTAACTTCTGACGACGGGCTAACATTTGATCATTAAGGGCTTTTTCTTCAGCCATTCGTATAAAATCCTTCCCTGATGAGCGCTTTTTGAACGCACTCCCACTAATTAAATATCATACCAAAAAAACAGCATAATCTCAAAATTATGCGTTGTTTTCTTCAATATGTTGCAAAATTTCTCGCAATTCTGTTGCTGTGAAAAAGTAACGTTTGCCAGAAAACTTACCCACAACTTCTGCACCATCATCTTCATCAATCATGGCTTTTATTTCTTCTGCCGGTAACGTCGCTAACATCTTAGCATAAGCAGATTTTGGTGGCTCGGCTGCTAAACCAACACCGGCTGTTTGCAAAATATTAACTTCACCTTTTCCAAATATTTCTTCTAAGATGTCTAGCGAGGTGTACCCATCTGACAGCATATCAGACAGCGGTCGCATGTTAGCCAGTGCTTTCTCAAGTTGATCAATTGATGCATCGGTGGCGCCTGGTAATGCTTGTACTAAGAATCCACCTGCCACACCAACTGTATCATCCTCGTTCATATAAACCGAAACACCAATTGCCGATGGAATTTGTTCAGACTGTGCCAAATAGTAAGTAAAATCATCACCAATTTCACCGCTCACCAATTGACTTTGTCCAATATAGGGATTGGCGTATGGTGCAAATTTGGTAACTTGCAAAACCCCATTGTGTCCAACCGCTTGCGCAACATCCAATTGTCCGGCATCATTCAATACCACGTCTAGTTGCGGATTGGTCACATACCCGCGTACACTGCCTTTAGCGTCCGCTTCTACCACAACGTTGCCAATTGGTCCACGCCCATTAAGCTGAATTGAGAGACGTTCTTCCCCTTTTAAAACAGCCTGTGCCATCAACGTCGACGCTAATAAACCACGACCCAAAACAACCGAAGCGATACGCGATGTATCATGAGTTTGTGCTGCTTCTCGAACTAAATTTGTCCCATTCACAGCAAATGCACGAAAGTCATTATTTTTTGTAATTGCCTTAATAAACTGATCAGCCATTTAATCATTTTCCTTAACTTCAAATAAAAAAGTCGACCTGACGGTCAACTTTTATTTTACTAATTTTTATCATGATTGTCATCAGTTGGTGCATCATCAGGTGCTTCAACAACTTCTGAATCGGAAGTTGTATCATCATCTTTTGACTCACTATCTGGATGTTCATATTTTTCTTAAGAGAATCTTTTGCATCAGCTGCTGCCTTAGCTTCTTCAAACGACTTAGCAGTTGCCAATTGATCATCATCTTGGACATCTTTACGTGTAAATTCACCCGTTTCATAAATGTCTTTAATTTGTCTTTCGTCCAACGTTTCAACTTCAAGCAAAGCTTCAGCAATAGCTGTCAACTTATCTTTGTGCTCTTGCAAAATCGTTAACGCATCGTTGAAAGCCTCTTGTGCCAAACGACGAACTTCTTCATCAATCAGACGTGCAGTTTCTTCAGAATATGCGCGATTGCCACCTTGATCAGCATAACCAACACTGGCATTACCTTCAAGTTGTACCATACCCAACTTATCTGACATACCAAAAGCAGTTACCATTTGACGTGCCAATCCTGTTGCTTGCTGGAAATCGTTGGAAGCACCAGAACTTGCTTCATTAAACATGAAGATTTCGGCGGCACGACCACCCATCAAACCAGCTAATTGTTCCTTAGCTTCAGAATACTTCAAGTTGTAACGATCGTTTTTGGGCGTCATTAGGGCATAACCACCAATGCGACCACGTGGGACGATTGTTACCTTACGAACAACTGAAGCTTCTGAACGGACCAACCCAACCAACGCATGCCCCGCTTCGTGATAAGCGGTTGTACGTCGTTCTGATTCTGACATACCACGATTTGTTTTCGCAGGACCTTGGAAAATACGATCTTCCGCTTCATCAATATCAGCAGCATCAACCTTTTTCTTATTGCGACGAGCTGCTAACAACGCTGCTTCGTTCAACAAGTTTTCTAAGTCAGCACCAACATATCCTGGTGTCTGTTGCGCAATCGCTTTCAAATCAACGTTGTCAGCCAATGGCTTATTTTTGGCGTGAACATTCAAAATTGCTTCACGTCCTTTAACATCTGGTGCACCAACCAAAATCTTACGATCAAATCGGCCAGAACGAAGCAAAGCCGGATCCAATACATCTGAACGGTTGGTAGAAGCCAAAATAATAACCCCTTCTGAACCTTCAAAACCATCCATTTCAATCAAAATTTGGTTCAGAGTTTGCTCGCGCTTCATCGTTACCGCCACCCATTCCGGTACCACGGCGACGACCAACAGCATCAATTTCATCAATAAAAATAATTGCTGGGGCTGACTTCTTAGCGTTTTCAAACAAGTCACGAACACGTGAAGCACCCACACCAACAAACATTTCCACGAAGTCAGAACCAGACATTGAGAAGAATGGTACACTGGCTTCACCAGCGACAGCCTTTGCCAGTAATGTCTTACCAGTTCCCGGAGGTCCTTCCAAAAGAACACCCTTTGGTATACGAGCCCCTAAACTCACAAATTTCTTTGGTGATTTTAAGAATTCAACAACTTCAACCAGTTCTTGCTTTTCTTCTTCTGCACCAGCGACATCGGCGAACCGAACTTTATTATCTTTGGGATCTGATGGCTTAGCCTTTGACTTGCCAAAGCTCATCATACCGCCTTGACCGCCTTTACCACCACCAGCTTGATTCATCATGACATAGAAGACAGCCACAATTAGCAAAACTGGAATGAGTGATACCAACAAGTTTAGCCAAAAACCAGAATTTTCAGCCTGTTTTGTAACTAATTCAGTCTTCGTCTTGCTTGCAGCTTGCGTAACTTCCTTTAGTGAGGCATCGTTAGGCAGCAAAGTTGACGTGAATTTTGTCACCTTTTGCGTTGGCTGTAAGAAGCTAATACCGCTATCTTTAGAACAGTTTGTGCTTTTTTATAAGTACCAGTAATATTATAAATACTGTTACCAGGTTGCACTGTAATTGACTTGATTTCTTTGTCATTCAGCGCCTTAATAAATTCACTTGATGTTAAGGTTTTAGTCGTTGACTTATCGTTACCGAACAAGCCATAAAACATGCCAACAACAACAAGAAAGATAAAGACGTAGAAAATACTATTTCGAAAGAAACCGCCTTTGTTATTTTTCATCGTAATTCCTCAATTTCTATTTGGTGTACACTTCTTTTTTCAAAATACCAACGTACGGTAAGTTCCGATAAAAGTCTTTGTAATCTAGACCATATCCGACCACAAATTGATTACGAACATCAAAGCCAATATAGTCAGCAGTTACTTCCACCTTACGTCCCTCTTTTTTGTCCAATAAAGTCGCGACTTTAATTGATCGTGCACCCCGTTTAGCCAGTAATTCTTTCATAAACAGCAAGGATTGACCAGTATCGACAATATCTTCTAAAATAATCACATCACGATTTTGGACGTCAGACCGAATGTCTGTCACCAATGTGATTTCATCAGTACTTGCAACGCCGCCGTGATAACTAGAAATTTTAATAAATTCTAATTCCGCGTATAAATCAACCTCACGGATCAAATCAGCCGTCCAAAGGTATGCACCTTTTAAGACTGACAAGAACAAGGGACGCTCGCCCGCGTAGTCTTCAGTAATTTGCTTACCCAAACGCTGCGCTGCTTGCTGAATGCTTGCCTGATCGTACAAGACTTCTTCTATATCGTTATCCACTTATGTTTCCTCAATTCGCCATACAAGCCAGTTTGGCCGCGTATTTTGTTTAACAGTATATTCTGCACTGACACGCCATTCATTGTTGCGTACCTGCACTGCGACAATACAATCATCCGCCGTTGTAAGCACTAACATTGTTTCACGTTCTTGTAACGTTAGTTTTTCATCAATTGCTAGTCGTCTCAACTTTTTATGGCCGTTTATGAGAGCAATTTTATCACTAGCGTTAGCCAAACGCAAGCAAAGCACTGCCTTTTCAGAACCGATTGCAAATGCAACAGCGGAATCGTCAAGAATTGGCTCGTGATCAGTCCATAACCATGACTTATTTGCCAAAAAATACCGTTGATTCAATTTTAACATAACTGGCGACAAAACTTGGTCCCTATTTTGCTCTTTTTGTAGTCCAAGTTGATTATAGCTTTTGACTAGTTGCACACCTTGATTCAAAGTAATACGACCATTTGGCTTTGAATCATTATTGAGAAGTTGAAGCGCTTGCAAAATTTGGCTCTCTTTAATATTAAATATTTGTTGTGCTTGCAACCAATATTTTAATGTAGGTGCCTGCCATGCCTGTGGAATCGTATGCCAAGACGCGATATTTTGCGCATAAATGGCAGCTTGTTCGTCAATTAAGCGTTCTTGATTTTGAATTTGTTGCGCCATGTCATTAATATGTCGAACAGCTTGCGCATTAATGGTTGTGAGTTTTGGCAGCACATCATTACGCAATAAGTTTCTTGGCGTATAATTTGGATCTGAGTTAGTACTATCTTCTCGCCATTTCAACTGATTACGATGAGCATAGGCAATTAATTCTTGTTTAGTCAACGTCAAAAAAGGACGAATAATACGGTTCGTTTTAGTCATCATGCCCGCCATCTGACGTAATTGACCACCTCTAATCATTTTCAATAAAACTGTTTCTGCCTGGTCATTAGCATGATGCGCCACGACGATGGTGTCCGTTTGATACCGATCTGCTAACGCATTAAAAAAATCATAGCGAAAAATTCGAGCTTCTTTTTCAATGGCATGATTAGGTCTGTTTTGCCAGTCACGCTGTTCAAAAATGACATTCATTTTTTGGGCTAGTTTGGCCACAAAAGACGCATCTGCATCGCTTTCTGGGCGTAAATGATAGTTGACGTGCGCGACGACAATCCGGATTGGCATTTGCGCTAGTGCGTGGAGTAACACAACAGAGTCCACGCCACCAGAAACAGCCACAATAACCGTTGCTGGCCACGACTTTTGTTTAATTGCTTGTTTAATTTTTTCCATTATTATGAAAAAGGCACCCCTTCGGGTGCTTCTCCTAGTTATTATCTGCAGGTAAGTTATAAATGATTTCGCCGGGTTTTGAGTAACCATACTTATCGCGTAGTAATTGTTGCAAATAAGTAGGGTTTTTAAGACGCTTAACATTTGTCGCTAACTGCGTATTTGTTTTTTGAACGTGTTCCAAGCGATCCTGAGTTTTGGTCAGCTGCTGATTAGCCGCATGTAGTTTTACCTGACCAATCAATAATTGCACGGCAAAAATAGTCGCCACTAGCGCGCCAATCAATAAAATGTTTTTCTCGCGACGCGCATGGGCTCTACGATAATGCTTCGCTGCCTGTGCATTTGCTAATTCAGAATTTTGAATTTCACGTGCAATTGCTGGATTAAGTGGCGTAATATTTGATTGTTTTTTTTGTCTATAAACCGCCATGTGAATTTTACCTATAACAAGTGTCGCACGTTCTTTAACACTTTTCAACAATCTTTAGACTTGTTTAATAATTATGCTTACTTTTCGTCACCAACTTCTCGGAAGTCTTGCGCATACGTTTCACGCAAAACCTCGTACATATCAGCAGATTCTTCTTTTTTGGTCGTTTCCACAATCTTAACCACTTTAACCGTCACCGTTTTGTTACCAAAACGAATTTCAAGTTCATCGTTTGTAGCAACATCTGTTGAAGACTTTGCCACCTTACCATTAATTGAAATACGTCCCTGATCGGCAATTTCTTTTGCAACGGTACGCCGCTTAATTAAGCGAGAAATTTTAAGGTATTTATCTAAACGCATAAGTTACTCCTTTTCTAGTTCAGTTTGTTCTTTTTCAATCACGACTAATAGGAAATCTCTCAAAATATTGAGCCATATACTGCTTTCAGCAACATCATTGACGGTCAATATTACCTGCAAGTCACCTGATTCTGTTCGTACCGCTGCTTTCAGTGGCACATCTATGAGCGCTTCAAAAATTGTCTCACCTGATAACTTTGCCGTGGCTTGTGCATTAAATGTAATGGCTAACTGCCGTTGACGCCGTATATTGACAATTTGCGCTTGATCAGCCAATTGTTTAATCCGACCGACCAACAATAAGCGCGCCACTTCATCCGGCATTTCGCCAAATCGATCCAACATGTCCGCTTCAATATCTTCAAACACATCGTCTGTCTTTGCTTGCCGTACTCGTGTATAAAGTTCAATTTTTTGCGCATTATCACTGACATAATCGTCTGGTAGATAAGCTAGAACTCCTAAAATCAGCTCAGCATCTGTTTCTGGTTGATCTGAAGTAACAGCCTGCCCTTGCTTTTGAGCAACAGTGTCTTTCAACATCTGTGTATACATATCATAACCCACAGAGTCAATAAAGCCATGTTGTTGCTTCCCTAACAAATCACCCGCACCACGAATACTCAAATCACGCATTGCAATTTTAAAACCAGAGCCCAATTCAGTAAAGTCGCGAATTGCTTCCAATCGTTTTTCAGCTTCTTGAGAAGGTGTTCTAGTAAATGGATAAGTGAAATATGCATAAGCTAGTCGTGTTGATCTTCCAACCCGACCACGCAATTGATACAATTGTGACAATCCCATGTGATCAGCATTTTCCACAATTAAGGTATTAGCGTTAGGAATATCCACACCAGTTTCGATAATTGTTGTTGTCACCAAAACATCATATTCACCATTCAAGAAATCATATAAAATACTTTCTAACTGTGTCTCAGACATTTGGCCATGAATTGCTGCCACTCTGGCACTTGGCACAATATCTTCGATTTGACTCACAACACGATCTAAATCCATCACACGGTTGTGTAAATAGAAGACTTGTCCATCACGTGCAATTTCTTTTTCAATGGCATCACGTACCACAGTCCAATCAGCTTCCATGACATAAGTCTGAATGGGATAACGGTTGGCTGGTGGTGTCTCAATGACTGACAAATCACGTGCTCCGACCATTGCCATATTCAATGTTCTAGGAATTGGCGTCGCTGTCAATGTCAACACATCAACGCTAGTGCGCAACTGCTTGAGGCGTTCTTTATGTTTGACGCCAAAACGTTGTTCTTCATCAATAATCAACAACCCTAAGTCAGCAAAGTTAACATCTTGACTTAACAAACGATGCGTGCCAACCACAACATCTAATTCATGTGCCTTGAGTTGGCTAATCACCGCTTTGTTTTGAGATGGCGTCTGAAAGCGACTCAATACGCCAATTCTGATTTCTGGAAAATCGTCAAACCGCGCTTTCATTGTTTCATAATGTTGTTGTACCAAAATCGTTGTTGGTGCTAAAAAGGCAACTTGTTTTCCAGCATGAGCCGCTTTAAACACTGCACGTAAGGCAACTTCCGTCTTACCAAAGCCGACATCCCCAACCAATAAGCGATCCATTGGTCTGATTTTTTGCATATCAACTTTAATTTCTTCGATACTGCGAATTTGGTCTGGGGTTTCAGGATAGCGAAAGGCTGTATCAAACTTCAATTGCGCGGTATCGTCTGGTGGAAAAGCAAATCCTTGTTGTGCTTCACGCTTGGCATATAATTCAAGCAAATCATCCGCAATATCTTCTATCTTTGCCGCAACTTGTCGTTTGGTTTTAGCCCATTCACTGCCACCTAACTTATTCAGCTTTGGTGCCTTAGCAGCATCTGACGCACCAATATATTTCTGAATTAAATTCAGTTGCGTCACTGGAATGAAAATCTTAGCGTTTTGTTGATACGCAATTGATAGATAATCTTGCTTGCCACCATCTGCTTCAATGGTTTGAAGGCCTTCGTAACGTCCAATACCATGATTAATGTGAACAACATAATCACCAACGTTCAACTCATTATACGATTTCAAACGCTCTGCGTTAGCAATCTTTCGCGTACGTGGTGCTGTTTTGTGCGTTTGTGCAAATAATTCTCGTTGCGTGAATACTGTCAAATGCAACTGTGGCCACTCAAATCCCGCTGTCAACGCGCCAGACATAATCTGAACTTGATTAGGTAAGACTTCGGTTGTTTCAGTAATTGGTATTTTAAAATCAACAAGTGACGACGCAAAATCATGGCGCTGTTTGGCATCATCAATCATCAAAATGACTGTCGCCCCAGCCTCTTGTGCGTATGTTAAATCATTCTTGAGGGCATTGATTTGGCCATAATATTGGTTCGCTGGTCGCGTTGTTATTTCAACCATTGCATCAAATTTAATACGATTCAAACCACGTTGAAAGTTGGCCAAATATAAACTGGTGCGTTGATTATGCGCAATTTGATCAGCAATGTCAACACGCCATGTTTGGTGTGGCAATAATTGAAAGCTTTCAATTTGTTTGTCAATCCATTCTTGGTCACGGGTTAATTGCTGTAATCTTGTTTCGGTGAGACGCGTGTACTCATCAATCACTATCAAAGCGTCATCACGAAAATAATCGAGTAAGGTTGTTTGTCCGTTGAAAAAATATTGCATATAAGGCAACAATTCCGGTCCACGTTCATGGGCGTTTAGAACATGTTGTGTTAAAGCAAAACCGTCAGTAGCATGTTTTTTTGCAGCCCCGTTTAGGCGGGTACGATTATCACTAAACGCGGTTTCAATGGCTAATTTAGCCTGATCGTATTGTGACTCTGACACAACAAAGTCAGTTGCTGGATCAATTGTTACTGCTTCCAAACTAGCAATGCTTTTTTGGCTTGTAACATCAAATTGTTTTAATTGATCTAATTCATCGTCAAAAAAATCCAAACGAATCGGATCGTTGGCTGTTAGCGGATAAATGTCAATAATTGAACCACGTTGCGCGAACTCACCGGGTGTTTGTACGAGCTTTACTGGTGAGTACCCCATCATCATCAACGTGTTCTTGATCTCTGAAAATTCATAGGTCTCACCAACGCGAATCGTCAAGCGAGCAGCAGTGACGGTTGCCATATCAGGCAGTAGACGCTCTGCACCCGCTAAATTAGTCACAACGATCATAGGTTGACCAGTCACAAGTGCCATCAGTGTTTGTAAACGCTGCAAGCGTAATTCTGATGAACTAATCGCCATCTCTGTTGCCACTGATTCTTCAGCTGGAAATTGGTATACATCATCAACTAATGCAGCAACGTCAAAATAAAGTTGTTCCGCGTGTGTTTGTGTGTCAGCAATGACCAGAATTTGACGGGGATTAGCATTAAAAATAGCGGCAATGCTTGCTGCCTTTACTGTGCCATTCACGCCTAAAAGCAACTGTGTTGCCGCACCAGTTGCTTGTTTGACAATTGTTTGAATTGTATCTGTTTGACTTAAATATTTAACTAAACTCATTTACCCGTTATATTGATTGCTTAACTCGGCGATTGTTGCCCCGTTGATCCAATCAGAAATGGCCTGCGTGCTGCGTGCAAGCATTGTCTCGACGATTTCTGACTCTGCTTTTGAAAAATGACCCAAAACATAGTTAATCACCACTTGTTTTTCATGTTCCGGGTGTCCCAGTCCAAACTTCAAGCGCAAAAATGTTTGTGAATCTGTGTGCGCCATAATACTTTTGAGTCCATTGTGTCCACCGGCTGATCCTTTCGCACGAAAACGTAATTTGCCAAAGGGCATATCCATGTCATCAGCTAACACCATGATATCAGTCACATCACCATCATAGTAATCTAAAATTGCCCGAACCGCTTTACCTGAATCATTCATATAAGTGGTCGGCTTGACCAGCATAACTGGTACGCCATCAACTTGAATTTTAGCGGTTAATGCAAACTGCTTTGTTGGTGAAAAAGTTGCATTGTGAGCAGCCGCAAAAGCATCAATTGCCATGAATCCAATGTTATGACGCGTCTGATCGTACTTTTCACCAATGTTTCCTAACCCAAAAATAAATTTCATAATGACTATTTCTTTCTATAATTTCACTTCTTCCAGTATACCACGCGCGCAGCGTGATTTTGTGTTATCATATTGTATGGCGGTTTCATGATAAAAAAATTAGATTAGGACACGAATATGTTTCAAAAATCTTTAGTTATCCCAAAATCACAATTGACCACTGTGACCGAAAATACGACAATTCAAGAAGTTTATGATATTTTCGATAATCCAGACAACGCTCACACTCGCACCATGCCTATATTAGATGAGTCTGGACGCCTTTTTCGTGGGAACATTTATAAACAACACGTCTTTGAGCACATTGCCAAAGGCGGTGATATGAGTTTGCCAGCAACGGCTATTATGCGCAACTCAACTAAATTTATTTATACCACAAGCAAATTCTACGAAGTTTTCTTTGCCATTCGCGATTTACCTTTTATAGCTGTTTTAGATGAAAATCATCAATTTTATGGCATTTTCACACATGATGCTTTAATGGATTTATTATCTCAAAGTTGGTCCGTTCGCTCTGGCGGTGTTGCTATCGCTGTGGCAACACATAATAAGCAGGGTGATCTAAGTAAAATATCGAAGATTATCACTCGTTACTCAAACGTCGAATCTTTATTAACGATTCGCTCTGAAGGTGAACCGTTGACCGTTCTTTTCACATTACCCCTACAGGCAGAAAGTGAACAGTTAGACAAGCTTATCAAACATTTAGAAAAAAAACAATACACTGTTGATAGTGTCGAAAATTTAAATCGCTTCAAATAAAAAATCTGTGACATACAATGCGGATTTAAAAAGTTACGCTAACTTTTTAAATCCACGTTAAACATCACAGGTTTTTTATAACCATATAACAGCCATAATCACAACGGTCATCCCCAACATCACAACAACCAAATTTTTAATGGCCAAAACAAATGTCTCTCTTTTGATTGGGCGGTCTACAAAGCCCTTGGCATTTTTTAAGACAATTGGTAACAGTGCAATCATAGCGTATGTTGTAATTGGCAACCAGCCCACACTTGTAGCAATCAGCAATTCAACAAACGCCAAAATGGCAAAAAAAACATACATGCGCTTAGCCGACGCAATCCCCATATAATGGACCAATGTATGTCGATTATTGCTTTCATCCTCATCATGATCGGCAATATTATTCGCAAACATAATTTCTGCAATAAATATCACCAACGGGAAACTGACAATAAACCATTGCAGCAAGACACTCACCGTTGGTGTCATTCTCGTGTTGACGTACACTTGTGCCACAAATATAAAGTAGCCCATTGTAATACCTGAGACAATTTCACCAAACGGTGTATTGGTAATTGGCTTTGGGCCAGCAGAATACAAATAACCAATCACAAAACTCAAAATACCAATAATCCATGTCACATAGTCAGTCAACAACGCCACTGTAATACCTGCTACAACAGCAATTAACGCCAACCACATGGCGACGTGTAAAACTTGTTTATCAGTAATCACCTCACCAGCAGCTTGTTCCCTCAAAAAATCGTTTGCTTTTTGTCGCTTATTATCTTCATAGCGATTGAACGTATTCACCGCAAGATGCACACTGACAGTCGCAATAATCAACAATGCAGCGTTTAACCAATTTAATCTGCTATACTGCCATTGACTGTACACCAATCCGACTAAAAGCGGCGCAACACTGGGAATCACCACGCGAATTTCAACTAAATCTAAAAATTGTTTTGGTGTCATCATTTCAAAAATCCTCTGATATTCATTGTATCAGAAAATAAAAACGCGACACAATTAAAGTGTCGCGACAAAATCATCAAATTGCTGATCTAAGGCTTGAAAATAAGCGTCTCGTCCTTTCTTAGGCGCTTCCAAAACATACCCTAAGAGAAAATCTTGTACATCGTCATTAGTAATCAGTGACATAAAGGCTAACAAGTCAGCTTCCGTGGCCAATTCTAGATTCTTCTTTAGAATCATAATACCAACATCACCAAATAAAAGATCTGCCTGAAACCCTGTTGGTCCGCCTTTGATGGCGACAAAAATATTCTCGTCATGGTCAATCCAAACTCTTAGCTCATCTTGACTTTCAGCTAGAAAGGGTAATTGGGCACTTTCCGCAGCATGCGTCAGTGCCGTCAGTTGTTGCTTATCCGTTAATCCTACTTGTTTTGTCATTTGTTACACCTTCTTCTAAGCTAATCATGATACTTTTTAGCCTAAAATGCAAGCGTTTACACCTTAATGACGTTCGTATGGTGTTAAACGTACCTGTCCGTCAAGATACTCGCCAACAAAAATATCACTGACTTGCTCATATCCTTGTCGCTTGACCTCGTCTACCAACCATTCTGAATCACGACCAATCAAATCAAGCAAATCAGCGTTAATTTGGCCGTCAAAAATGATGGGATACTTCATATTTTCTTCACCTTCAAGAATCACTGTTAGTTGACCATTCTGCTCAAGAACGGCACGCTTGACTTTTGACAAATCGTAAACACTCTGTGCGCGTAATTTAAACATCAAATCATTTGCTGATAAGCCAGCACGCAACACATTTTTAATAGCTACTTCACCACGCTCAACCACTACTTTTGGTTGTCCGTCAATAAGGAGTTTGACGAAGTGATTATGTTCTTTCATGAATTTGACCGTCATCACCAACATTGTCCAAATGATCAGCACAATAGTGAATTGAAAAACAGTGATAGTATCAGAGTAAATGACGGCACCAATAATGCCACCTAAAACATAGTTTTGTACTTGATCCAGTGCATTAGTTGGTGCCAAATTGCCTTTGCCCATAATATTGATTTGCACGATTAAGGCAAATAGACCAATAGCAAGTTTCGTTAAAATTGGTAAATAAATACTCATTTGACAACCTTCACTTCCGGATTAACTAGATAAGCACGCGTTAAACTATAGGATTGCTGATCTGCACTAATAGTGACACGATAATATTTTTTAGACATTTTAACAATCATGCCATCACTGACAGCTTGCGTGTTAAAAAATATCTTATCTTTCGCAACACCCTGTGTCGTCGCAAATTCACTGACAAATGAAGCCATTTGGGTTTGTTGATCATCACGTGATTTGGCTTGCTGATAGTCCGTATAACGAGCACCCGCCAAAAAAAGAAATAATAGCAACGCAATAATACTTAAATCACGATAACGTGTTTGCATACGATTACGCAAAAACGCCACTGCACCAACAGCCATGAACACAAAAGCAATCACCATCAAATAAATGCCGATTGTATTATTAATGTTAGTTTGTTGTACCAAATACTTGGCAGAATAAAAAGTCATCGTATATTACCTCGGTAATTATCATACCACACAACAAATTGCTGACATCGTCTCTTGAAGCACATCTTAAAAAGCGCTATATTGGACTTATTATTAAAAAGGAGTTCATTATGTCTTCAGAAATTACAACGCAATCAATTGCACAATTCCGTGAAGGAACAGCAACATCACAAAATGCAGTTGTTCGCCGTGCCGTCACCAAAAATGGTATTAACAATGCAAGTTACAATCAAGAGGTTGTTAATGCCAACGTGCCAACCTTTGCCATTGACCTCGATACAGGCAAAGTCGCTAATCAAAAACAATCTGGTCGTTGCTGGATGTTTGCTGCTTTGAATACCATGCGTCATGACATGAAAGATATGTTTCATCTCAGCGACGAGTTCCAATTATCCCAAAGTTACACTTTTTTCTGGGATAAATTTGAAAAAGCTAATTACTTTTATGAAAATATTTTAAACACTGCCAATGAACCACTGGATTCACGTCGCGTCGCCTTCTTATTAGCAACGCCACAACAAGATGGCGGTCAATGGGATATGATTGTTGCTATCATCGACAAGTATGGTGTTGTACCACAATCAGCTTATCCAGAGTCACAAGCCTCTTCTGCGTCAAAAGAGTTTAACACGACATTCAACACACTTTTGCGCCACGATGCTGTTATTTTGCGGGAACTAGTAGCTAATCACGCCGGTGAGCAAGAAATTACAAATACACGTCAGAAAATGTTGGCTAATGTCTACCGCGTCTTGTCAATTACATTTGGTGAACCACCAGTTAAATTTGACTTTGAGTATCGTGATGAATCACAGAACTTCCACATTGAGCGTGATTTGACACCTCAAACCTATTTCGACAAATTTGTTGGTTGGGATTTGAGCAATTACGTTTCAATTATTAATGCGCCTACTGATGACAAGCCATTTAATGCCACTTATAATGTTGATATGCTTGGCAACGTTGTCGGTGGACGAGAAGTTAAGCACCTCAACGTGACTATTGATAAAATGAAATCACTTGCTATTGCACAATTGAAAGCAGGTCAAAGCGTCTGGTTTGGTGTTGATATGGGACCTCAAGTAGATCGCGACAATGGTCTGATGGCGGACGGCGTCTTTGCAACTGATTCACTATTTGACATTGATTCAACAATGACAAAGGCCCAACGCCTTGACTATGGCGAAAGTTTAATGACACATGCTATGGTATTGACCGGTGTTGATTTTGACGAAAATGGTCAACCAACCAAGTGGAAAGTCGAAAATTCATGGGGTGAAAAAGCCGGTAAAAAAGGATATTTCACCATGTCTGACGAATGGATGAGTGAGTATGCCTATCAAGTTGTGGTTAAAAAAGAATTTCTCGGCGCTGACTTAGTCGATATTTATGATAACGCTACGCCAAAATTGCTCGCCCCTTGGGACCCAATGGGTGCATTGGCTTAATATTTGGATTAAGGAGTGAACATTTGGCATGTCGCTAAAAGAAAAATTGGAACGACTAAGTCAGTCTGAAGGTCAATCTATTCCAGACGATTTGTTAGATCAGATGATTACAAATATTGGCTCACTAGATTCAGAACTCCGAGACACGTTAAATTACAATCTATTTGCAGAGGCAGTGACAACTGGCAACTTAACATTAAAGCAACAGCAAGAAGTAACACAACGTTTGTTGCGTAACCGATTTTTACTCACCAACATTGATAATTATCAGGACGATGAGTCCATTTTCAAAAGAAGTTTTACGGCACTCTTTTTGGCAGCGTTAGCTTATCACCACAATAACTCGCCATTTTTGTCGCAACAACAAGAACGTGAACTTATTAAGCAAACCATTTCTTATTTGCAATTAGAAAATGATTTCAGAGGTTTGACTTTACACGGCTGGGCTCATGGTATTGCACACAGCGCTGATTTGATTGAGGAAATCATTAATTTTCAATCATTAAATCACCAAGATATTATTGCATTCTTGACTGCAATTAAAAATGTATTGCATCGTCCATTTTTGTTCACAGCCGATGAACCTGGGCGTTTGGTCATACCCGTTCAGCATTTGAGTCATACCAAATTGATAACTGATGAAGAGTTGACAGAATGGCTAACAGACCTAAACCATATTAATGCAGATGAATTTGATGCTTATGGTAATGTTTCATTGTTCATGGTTAATTTGCAGTCCTTATTGCTTATCACAGAAAATCCTGATCACTCTTTTTTAAGGGCTGTGAATCACATCATTAAGAGCAATTATCAACGTTTTGGATACCTTTAATGCCAATATTAAACAGAAACATACTGTTGTTTTCAACTAACCGTTTTGGGTCACTTTGATGACAATTTTTCAATCTTTAACATAAATAAAAACGCGACATATCGGGTGTTCATCATCCGGTATGCCGTGTTTTTATTTTGTACCATTATGAAGGATTATTGCCACCTGTTTTGATCAGAATTGCAGCGAGAACACCACCAATAATCAACAGAATCGCATCCAAACGTGTAACATTGATAAAACCATAATCAAATGCTTGTCGAACAGCTAATTCTAACTCATGAGCATAAGGTGTAGCTAAAACACGCTTGCTAGTAATAATTGCATGACCAGAAAACGGTCCTGCCTCAACCAAGACTTTGTGTAATGCCGTGATGATAGCATTCGGTACATGACTTAAAGTGACAAAATGGTGCGTCAACCCTGTTTGATAGCCATCGGCCAATCGCAATCCTTGAAACACCACACCAAAACTAACCCCAACTTGCATGAAAGTCGAAATCATGCCCGAAGCCATTCCCATTTGATAAGGTTGTACCGACGACATCGCCGCTGTTGTCATTGGCGGATTTATCGATCCACCTCCGATACCAATAATAATAAATGCAGGCCAGAAATCAGCAAATGTTGCTGTCTCACTCGTCAATGCGCTCAAGGTAAACAAACCAATTCCTATAAAAAATGCTGAAAATGCCAGCATATAGCCATGTCGTAAACGATTTGTCAACATACCAGCGATTGGTCCTAAAATCAGTGAGAAACCTGATATAGTTGCTTGACGCAACCCAGTTTGCCAAGCTGTATAGCCGACATAGTTTTGCATAAAGGTAGAAAGATAAGCAAAAAAGCCATACAAACCAGCACCCAAGAAAAAGGCAATAATAACTGCACCTGTAAATGAAGATGATTTGAACATGCTCAAATCCATCATGGGATTTTTAGCAGTCTTTTGTCGCCAAATGAACAATGCAAACAGGACAACAGCTGCTACCAAGTAGCCAGCAACTTGAAGATTACCCCAACCCCAATTAGTGTGCATTTCCTTTTGAACCAAGCCAAAAACCAAAGAAAAGATTGTCCCAGCAGATAACAGCATACCCAAAAAATCGACTTGACCACTAGCATGATGGACCTGTTTGTTAGAAATGAAAAGCCATGCCAAAATCAATGTTACGACGCCAACAGGCAAATTAATTGTGAAAATAGATTGCCATGAAAACGCATCAACAAGCCAACCACCTAACAGTGGACCCGAAGCAGTTGAAAGACCAATAATTGAGCTCAAAATGCCCAAAGCAATACCACGCTCTTTGCCATCAAAACTTGTGCCAATTAAAGCAAATGATAGTGACATGAGTGCAGATCCACCAATAGCTTGGATTGCACGGAAAATATGTAACATGCCAATGGTCGTTGATGCAGCATCAAGCCCAGAACCAATCGTGAAGATAACTAGTCCAATCATAAACATCAATTTGCGACCGTATAAATCACCCAGTTTTGCCCAAATTAACAACAAGACTGAAAAAACAATTGTATAAGAGGAAATGACCCATTGTAAATCGGAATATGATGCATTCAAACTCGTTTGAATGCTAGGTAAAGCAACATTGACAACTGTCGTGTCAATCAAAGCCATAAACACCCCAAGTGAAATTGCAATTAACGCTAACCAGCGCTTAGGGTTTGTTTTTTCGTGTCCTGAATTTTGCATTATTCTAACTCACTTTCAATCTTGTCGACATATTCTAAATATGTGTTGGCTAAATCAATTTGCAACTGATTCAATCTTCGCGCAGAGGGCAAAAAAGAGGCGCCTGCATGTCGACTTTCTAAATCAGCCAAATGTTCCTTGTAACCATCACGTTGCGCTAATTTTTCCGAACGAAAATCATTGATGATTTGATGTGCCAATTGTTCATCAACCAATTCCAAGCCAGATAATTTAAATAAATAAACATCGTCTAAATGCGCATTTTGTTGTACTGGCGCTTTCATTAATTCATCAAAACGAGCTCTCCCAGCGGACGTGACATGTATTTTTTTCTTGCCACGCCAATCAAGATCATCTGTCATCACAATTGTTCCAGCAGCTTTCATCTTGTCCAGTAAGGGATACAAAACACCAAAACTAACTTTTCGATGAGCGCCCAAAATATTTTCCAAGACAAAACGTAATTTATATGCTGAGCGGTCCGTGAATAGCAACTGACCTAAAATATATAGTTCATACATAAAGTACCCCTTGTGTATCTAATAGATATATCCATTCCATTATATTATATCTATTAGATACACTTGTCAAGTTTTTTCAAATAAAAAAAGCAACCCAATTACGGGTTGCTTTTAAATATGTCCTTACATCATGCCTGGCATACCACCTTGTGGCATTGCAGGTGCTTCTTCTTTAGGTTGTTCTGCAACAACTGCTTCAGTTGTTAGCAACAAAGCTGACACTGAGGCGGCATTTTGCAAAGCTGAACGCGTTACCTTGGTTGGATCAACGATACCAGCAGCAATCATGTCAACCCACTCCTCAGTAGCAGCATTGTAGCCAAAGCCTTCTTTTTGATCCTTTAGCTTGTTGACGATCACTGAGCCTTCCAAACCAGCGTTTTCAGCAATTTGGCGAACTGGTGATTCAAGCGCCTTAATCACTGTGTTAATACCAGTTTGCACATCACCAGTTTCAGACAATGCCTCAACAGCTGAAATGGCGTTAACCAAAGCCGTACCACCACCAGCAACGAAACCTTCTTCAACGGCAGCACGTGTCGCATTCAAAGCATCTTCAATACGGTACTTACGTTCTTTCAATTCAGTTTCTGTGGCCGCACCAACATTAATGACGGCAACACCACCAGCTAACTTTGCCAAACGTTCTTGTAACTTTTCACGATCAAAGTCAGAAGTTGTCTCTGAAATTTGTTGTTTCAAAGTTGCTACACGTTCTGCTGTGGCTTGCTTATCACCAGCACCTTCAACAATAGTTGTATTGTCCTTAGTAACATTAACCTTAGCAGCTGATCCGAGTTGTTCGATTGTAACATCTTTCAAGTTTAGACCAAGATCATCGGTAATTACTGTACCACCAGTCAAAATGGCAATATCTTCAAGTTGCGCCTTACGACGGTCACCAAATCCAGGTGCTTTTACAGCTACAACGTTGAATGTACCACGCATCTTGTTCAAAACCAATGTTGGCAATGCTTCACCAGTAATATCATCAGCAATGATCAACAAAGCACGACCTTGTTCCACAACACTTTGTAGAACTGGTAAAATGTCTTGAATATTGCTAATCTTCTTGTCAGTAATCAAGATATATGGATTGTCCAAGTTGGCTTCCATCTTATCATTATCAGTGACCATATATTGTGACATGTAGCCGCGATCGAATTGCATACCTTCAACAACATCCAAGGTTGTTTCAATACCCTTTGATTCTTCAATCGTAATGACACCGTCGTTACCAACTTTGTCCATTGCTTCAGCAATCAAATGACCGACTTCTTCATTAGCAGCTGAAATCGACGCAATTTGGGCAATTTCATCTTTTGTATTAACCGTGTGTGACATTTCGTGCAACTTGGCAACCGCTGCCGCCGTTGCTTTTTCAATACCAGTACGAATACCAACAGGATTAGCACCTGCTGTCACGTTTTTAAGGCCTTCACCAACAATAGCTTGCGTCAAAACTGTGGCTGTTGTTGTACCATCACCAGCGATGTCATTAGTTTTTGAAGCAACTTCAGCAACTAACTTAGCACCCATATTTTCAAAGTGATCTTCTAATTCAATTGCCTTAGCGATTGTCACACCATCGTTAGTAATGGTTGGTGCACCATAAGATTGCTCTAAGACCACATTGCGACCTTTAGGTCCAATTGTTGTTTTAACTGTATCAGCTAACTTATCAACGCCGGCCTTCATCTTAGAACGTGCGTCTTCTGAAAACTTTAATTCTTTAGCCATGATTTAACTATCTCCTTTGATTTGATTATTATTCAACGATTGCCACAATGTCTTTTTCATGAAGCGACAAATAATCTTGTCCTTCAAATGACACTTCTTGCCCTGCATACTTATCGAACAAGACTTCATCGCCTACTTTAACTGTCAAATCACGAATTGTGCCATCATTCAAGACATAACCCGTTCCCGCAGCTACAACTTTACCAGTAACAGGCTTGTCTTTGGCATTACTTGCCAACACAATCCCACCGACAGTTTGTTCTGCAGCTTCCGTTACTTCAATAATCACACGATCACCTAATGGCTTCAACATGGATTCATACCTCCGAGATTTTTTTCATTTTAGCACTCTATATATGTGAGTGCTAACTACAACTATTAGTATATCACGCTGGTTGCAAATGTCAACATTTTTTGACTGAAAATATCAAAATTCAACGTCTATTTTTAAATAAAAAACTCGTCGGTCTGTTTATCACCCACGAGTTACGATTCTATTGGTAAATATTTTTTTGAGTGGTAAACTAATCAACAAAATCGTTGACAAGATGAGTAAGATGCCAATCAACTGCAAACCTCTCAAGTGGGTCCCTAGTAATGTCACCGACAAGGTCGTTGCGACTAACGGTTCAATGGTGCCCAACAAACTAGCAGATGATGGTTTTAGACCTGCTAGGCTCATGACGTACAGTGCATACGGTATCAACGTTCCAAATAAAACAATTGCGAGAACAATCCAGATATCTTGCAAGTCAACAGTCCTCGAAATATGCCACACTGGATGTATGAAATTAGCGACCAGTCCACCTATTAATAATCCCCAACCCACAATAACTAAAGGTGGGGTTTGATGTAACAGCGGTTTTGGGATCAAGGTATACCCTACCAAACCAAACGCTGATATAATACCCCAATAAAGTGCTCTTGGATTGATTTTCAGATGGTTAATGTCACCATTAGTTACTAACAAGAAGACACCCAATAATGCCAAAACAATCGCAACAAACTCAACGCGCGATGGCCACCGTTTACTAAATATACTCATCAACACAACAATGATCGCCGGTCCGAGTGATTGCAACACTGTTGCTGTGGCTGCATCCCCATAATAAACCGACAAAAAAAAACTTGATTGCGCCAGCAAAACACCAAAAAGACCAAACAAAATGATCAAAAATGCTGTGTTTTTATGCCGCCAAAACGAAAAAACAGCCTCTTTAGTAAAGAAAGTCAGCACACAAAGTAAAATCGGACCTGCACACAACATTCTAACGCCCACTAGCCATTCTGGTGCCACCGTCGCTTGTCGAAATAAAATACTAGCCAGTATACCACTAATACCAAATAAAGTTGCACTAATAATACCACAAATTATACATTTAAAAGATGACATATCATGACCCTCGATCCCAAAATTAAAAAATTCACACGTGATTTTATATTATCACATTTTTTATTAAGATTGCAGTATCACAGATAAAAATGTCATTTTATGGTTAACAGTTATGAAATTAGTTGACAAGTTAATGTTAGTGACCGTTGTGCCGCTAACGCATCAAAACCATTATGCCGATAAAACTTTTCAGCCGGCGTATGACTTTCTGTCTCTAAAATAATGGCAGGTATATCATTTTTTATCAAATCATTTTTGATTGAAACAAGTAATTCAGTTCCAACACCTTGTCCTTGATAATTCGCATCAACAAAAAAATTATCCAACTGATATTCAATACCCAAATGCCACGGTTTCACATATCCCAGTGCCATGGCTATGATATGGTCAGCTTTTTTATAAACATAGCAGCGATTAGTATTCATTTGTAAAAGACGTGTGATATATCGAAAAATATCGTCATAGTCATTCTGCTCACACCAAGGTGCCTTCGAAAATACGTCAATATATAACGTTGTTGCTTGTGCAATGTCGTCAGTAGTCAAAAATGTGATTTCGGGTTTCATAATTTTTTTCCTCATTAAACATCTTAGCATATTCATAAAAAAACAAAAAAGACATGAATGGCTAATTCATGCCCTTAAAGAAATGTGCCGCCATGTGCTTCACTAATGTCATACGCAATTGTGAACGCCTCGGGATCAACCTCGTGAATGCCTCGTAGAAAATGATTGTATTCTTGATTGTCCAAGACAACCATCAACATTTCTCGGCCATCACCCATGTAACCGCCTCTAACATCCATAATCGTAAAACCCTTGTCGCCATCTAGCAAATACTGTTTTAATTCGTCAATTCGCTCATTAGTCGTAATATAAACCATTTTGCGTCGGTCTAAACCTGTCTCAATATAATTCATCACAAACGCCGTGATTACCAATGAAAACAACGCTAAAATAAGCGCTTCAAGCCCTTGCGTCACTAAATTACCTAATGACACTACTGTATCAATTGCTAGTAGAGATAAGGCTGGTGTAATGCGAAAATATTTTTTTAAAATCATCGGTGGAACAGCTGTACCGCCACTCGAAGCATCAATACGATACAAAAGTGCGACCCCAACAGCAAAAATACTGCCACCAACCAAAACAGCTAAGGTACGATCTGTTAGAATTTGAAAACTAGGTGTAATTTTCAGTAAAACAGGTAATAAAAAACTACCTAGCGTAATACGAGCCGTGGTACCACGATCCAAAAAGATTGCCGCCAAAACAATCATGATCATATTAACTACTAATACCGTAATGGCACGATCGACGCCGGTTAATTCATTGACCAAAATGGCAAAACCCGTGGCGCCACCTGCAGCGACCTTTGCCGGTGCATAAAAGAAGTTAATGCTAACAGCCACAATTTCTAAGGCAAACATAATCGTAAAATATCGTATAATTTGACTTTTTTGTAATTGCTTCATTTAGTGTCCTACTGACGTCTCAAACGTCCTTTCGTTTCTTAAATCGTGCTAACACACTACGCCATAGCGTCGGTTGGCGCAACACTTTTTCATCTCCGAGATGTTCTCGCATAACTTTAAGTACTTTGCCAGATTCTTTTGCGGAAAAATCAAAATTTCCACTGTCAGTGGTTACCCTGAAACGACGCCCTATGTGTTTCTTGCTGACTTGTGCATAAACAGCCTTAACATTGGCCCACGGAATTTGAATGTAATCAGCGACATTATTTTCATTAAAGAATTCGAAAGCTTGATCGCCAATTAAAAAGTGTCCGTACTTTGCACCCATACCTAGATAAGAAATACCCTGAGGGTTTTCTTTTCGTCTTTTTTAAAAAATTGTCCTAATCTACCCATTTTAAAATATTAAAAAAGGTGCTCGTCAATAAGGCGAGCACTTTTTGTCCAAATTTTTTACATGATGTGGAAGGCATGCATTGCGATACCAAAGATAAAGATACCAATGATCATCACGATTGGTGATACCTTTTTCTTCAACAACCACATTGCCAAGAATGTCAACAGCAATCCCATCAATCCAGGAATCAAACTATCTAAATTGGCTTGCAACGTGTTAGGCACAACCTTTGTCAATGACAAACCTGATGCTTGTTCACCTAAAATCTTTTGCAACTGCTCACCAGAAACTGGTCCGTTAGGGAAGTTGATATAAGCGCCCTTGGCCAACTTTTTAGCAGGCAATTCTAGGATAAACTTAATTGATACCCAACGCTCAACCAACACAGCCAAGATGAACATACCAAGAATCGAAGCACCCTTAGTGATGTCTTTCAACAAACCACCAGACAAATCTTGTGTAATAGCACTTCCGGCTTTATAAATCGAACTTCTTCCCCAAAAAAAAGCCAACCCAAATAAGTTCCCCAAAAACAAAGAAAAGATTAACCCAAAATATTAATATGCTGAACGCCTTTTAAAAACCCCCCGGGGGTTGGCCCCCAGTAAACCAAAGATAATCACCAATTCCGGCCAAAGGTCCCATCATACCAACCTTAACACCTTGAATCGCAGTATCATCAATTGGCGCACCATTGGCACGTTCTTCTTCCAATGCCAATGTCACACCAATGATTGGTGAGGCAACATAGGGATGTGTATTAAAGAATTCCAAGTGTCGCTTCAATGCGCTGGCACGGTCCTCTTTTGACTTATATAATTTTTTAATCGCTGGAATCATGGCGTAAGCCCAACCAACGTTTTGCATACGTTCGTAGTTCCATGAACCTTGCAAGAACTGTGAGCGCCAAGCAACTGACAAACGATCTTTTTGCGTTAATTCAATTTTTTCTGCAGCCATCATGTTGCTCCTTTCTAGTACTCGTTCAAAATGTCGCCGACTGGGTCGCCACCATTCGAACCACCGCCATTTGAACCGCCACCGTTACCACCCATCTTTGATAGGTTAATGTAAATCAAGGCAATGGCAACACCAATGGCACCAAGAGCAATCAAAGTCAATTGACTAACCGCAGCCAACGCGAAACCAATAGCGAAGAATGGCCAAACTTCACGCGTAGCCATCATGTTAATTACCAAAGCATAACCGACGGCAACAACCATACCACCACCAATGGCCATACCACCAGTTAGCCATTCAGGCATTGATGTTAAAGCGCTCTTGACGGCTGCGGCAGGCACAGCAATCAAAATTGCGGCTGGAATAGCAATACGCAATCCTTGCAATAGCAAACCAAACAAGTGAAGCGTTTCAATTGTACGGAACTTACCTTCTTTGGCAGCCGCATCGGCACCATGAGTTAATCCAACGGCAATAGTACGCACGACCATTGTTAGGAACAATCCAGCAACAGCCAATGGAATAGCTGTCGCAACGGCAACTGATATTCCTGTTCCAGAGAAGTCGCCACCTTTGACCATTATGATCGAAGATGCAACAGAGGCCAAGGCAACATCGGGCGCAACAGCGGCACCGATGTTAGCCCATCCAAGCGCGATCATCTGCAAGGTTCCACCTAAGATGATACCAGCTGTTAAATGACCTGTAACCAAACCAATCAAAGTCGCTGATACTAGCGGCTGATGAATCTGAAATTGATCCAAGATACCTTCCAAACCTGCAAAGAAGGCAATGATTACGACTAAAATTATCGCAATAGTAGACATATTTAGACACCTTTCTTAATTAAACATTTTAATGCTATTTAACATTTGCTTTCTTGATTAAATCAAACAAGTTAGATTTACTGTCATTTGGTACCTTACGGACATCAAATTCAACACCTAGATCGCGTAACTTTTCGAAAGCAGCAACGTCAGTCTTATCCATTGACAAAACCTTGTTGACCATTGTTTTTCCTTCTGAATGGGCCATAGATCCGACATTAAGTGATTTCAATGGTACGCCGCCTTCAACAGCTCTCAAGACATCTTCAACTGTCTCAAACAAAAGGAAAGCATCCACACCACCAAATCGATCGTCCTTGGCAACTTCAATCATTTTACTGATTGGCACAATATTTGCTTTGACACCATTAGGCGCCGCTTGTTGAATAAGACTCTTGCGCAATTCGTCCTTGGCAACTGCATCAGAAACAACAATGATTCGGTTTGCCTTTGAATCAGGTGTCCAAGCAGTAGCAACCTGACCGTGCAATAAACGTGTATCCAAGCGAGCCAACTTAATATTAATGTGACCCTCTTTAAGACCAACAGTTGACTTTTCTTTACTTGCGGCTGGTGCATCTTCTTGGAACTCAGGTACAGACTTAACACCCTCACGAGCCACCGGCACCAAATACTTAGCCAAATCCGCAGCCTTTGTTTGACTCAAACGTCCACCGTAGGCCTCAATTAGCATTGGCAGGTTTAATCCTGACACAATAGCCATTTTATCTGGGTTTTGCTTTTGAATCAGACTGGCACGATTAAAGGGTGAACCACCCCACAAATCAACCAAGAACAGCACTTCATCATCATTGTTGAACTTCGACAATGCTTCTTGATAGTGCTGATCCAAATCATCAGGGCCTTCATTAGGTAGAAATGTCACAACTTCAACGTTTTCTTGTTCACCGAAAATCATTGATCCTGACATCAAAATGCCTTTTGCAAAGTCCCCATGGCTGGCAATAATCAAATTAACCATTAGGAAATCTCCTTCTCAATAAATTGTTTACTTAATGATTATAGCGAAATGAAACCATTTTGTAAACGCTTACACAATAACAATTTAGTTATTGTTTACAAATCATATTATAATGTATCAGAACAAAAAAGTAAACGCTTTCATATTTGTTTACAAAAAAGTAGAATAACTTTCATAAAATCCTTTCAGCATGTTTACATTTAAAATCGTTGATCTGGATTATCGTCTTTGGTGACGAAGCTTTTAATGATTGTCATGTCGCCATCTAATGCGTAAGATATGGCTTCATCGTCAAAAAGAATAAAACTATCACCTTTTTTGACAGCAGTCTCGTTAACGCGACCTGCACCATCTATGACGGTGAATAATTCATAATGATGCGCCAAATTAAACTGCGATAAACCACGAACAGATAATTTCTCAACAGTAAACTTCACAGAGGTTACCAATCGCGTCACAATCGTTTGATCTACAATAGTGGTTGTTTGCTTTAAAACAGGATCATGATGTGGCACAGTCGTAACATCGAGTGCATCTGCAATCTGCAAATCACGCTTTTGCCCTGTCGTGGCATCAACACGGTCAAAGTCATAAAAGCGATACGTTGTATCGGAGCTTTGTTGCGTTTCTAAAGCGACAATTCCTGCCCCCAGCGCATGAAAAGTGCCAGCAGGAACATAGAAGAAGTCCCCTTTTTTAACAGGAACAGTTCGAAGCATATGATCCCAATCTTCTTTTTCAACCATCACCTTTAGTTCATCACGACTTTGCGCATAATGTCCATAATAAATTTTAGCATTTGGGGTTGCATCTAAAATGTACCAACATTCAGTTTTACCGTATTTTTCACGTGATTGTGTATCGTTTGGGTGAACTTGAATCGATAAATCTTGGTGCGCGTCAAGAATTTTAATTAACAACGGAAAGGCCTCATTGGCCTCATGACCACCAAAAAGATTGGGATTATCTTGCCATAATTGTGTTAAGGTTTGTCCAGCAAATGGGCCATCCTTGATGATTGATTCGCCATTTTTATGAGCGGCAATAGCCCAAGCTTCACCAACGTGATCGCCTTTAATAGGAAAATGAAAATCTTTCAAGGCTGTACCACCCCAAATTTTATCGTGTAAGGCTGCTTCTAATATTACTAATGTCATTTTGTAACCGCTTTCATTCTATTTTAAATAAAAACTTATTTTAAATTAAAGCCTTTATTTTGAGTGTATTGTGTCAATTCAGATGTGTCACGATTGGCTGTTAGCATTCTAACATTGTTGCTAATCCACGAACGGGTCACACCACGTTGCGCATAATAATCCGTCATGATTTTATCATATCGCATCACTGCCTCAACCATTTGTTCTTGATGATAACTATCCTTCATCAAAACACCGTCTAAATCAAGCTTTGGTTTAATACCAGGGTTTTGGGCCGGATAACCAATTGAGAATCCCATAACTGCTTTCACATACTTAGGTAGGTTGAGTTCTGATTCATAAAGCTCAAAAGCTTTTAAAGCACCGGCCATGGTCACGCTGCCTAATCCAAGTGATTCAGCAGCGACTTGCGCACGTCCTAACGCAATACCAGCACTAATGATGCCACCTTCAAGCACATTATACCGCTTTATATTTTCCTCAGCTAACGTTTTTTCTTCTGGCGTCAATCCGATGAGGTCTTTATTGTAATCCACTGCGACAACAAAGTAACGCGCAGCGGTTTCAATATATTTCATCCCCACCTGAGCAGTAATTTCCGCCTTCAGCTTCTGTGAAGTAATTTCAATGAAGGTTACCGGTTGGTAATTATTCATGTTTGGTCCAGCGACTGCTGCATGAAAAATTTCTTGAACCTGTTCGTCTGTCACGGGGTCATCAGTGAAGGCACGTATCGACATATGTTGGTTCAGTAAATCAAGGGTTGGGTTTGACATTTTGTCATTCCTTTCTAGAGCGTGTTTTGATTGTCTAAACAACCTACCTAGATAGTATCACAAAGTTGTGATAAAATAACAAAATATTCATTGGAGAACTTTATGCAAATAGGAAAATTTCGGTTAGGTTTAAGAACACTAAAGACAGCCTTTGCTGTCATGATCATTATCACATCTTTTTACTTTTTTAATCGGCCGCCGTTTGTAGTTTCTTTAGCAGCAGTTTTTGCTTTACGGGGAAAGTTGGGACAAAACCCTTAACTTTGCCAAAAAGGCTCATATCAAATACGGTGGGTGGTGGTTTCGCGCTCATTTACTTTATCGTACGTGAACAAACCAACCATGCCCCATGGACTTCGATGATTCTCCTACCACTATTGGTCATTGTCGCAATTGTTTTGCTCGACGGCTTCGATTACAATAGTGGCGTAATCGGTGCCATGGCTGTTTGCTAATGATTTCCTTTAAAAATTCCAGCCGGTGCCACTATTGTTTATGTTTTTGAACGAATTGTGGATACTTTCATTGGTGTTGCTGTTGCCATCTTGATTAATCGCTTTGGGTCACCAAAAAAAGTTAATTAAATCCCAAAAATTTTCGATTGTTTTCAATACACCGTCGTTGACGTTCACGTCAGCGGCTTTTTTGGTCACAGCATCTTGCATAAAGGCCTCAGCGTTAGGCATCACAAAACCATTTTCATATTTAGTCAGCATCTCTAAATCGTTACCGTTGTCGCCAAAGACCATCACTTCGTCATCCAAAACATCATAGTAGTCTTGCAGCACTTGCAGTCCCGTTGCCTTATCAACACCGTGCCCTAAAACGTCCACTGAACCAAAACCCCGAACCCGTAGCATGTAGCTCATCTCCAAAAACCTCACGTAGCGCAGCCACATGTTGTTGTACTTCATCATTTGGCCATACAAAAGTGATTTCTAAAATGTGGTCATCAACCGCCATTAATTTTTCAACTTGTTTAACGTTTGGATAGAATTGAAAACCATTTTAGCCACAGGGCCAGTGGCAAGGTTAGAAACATAGGTTGCATTATCGCCAGTCATAATAATAATATTTTCAGCAGATTCGATTTTTGGCGTTCCAGTCAAAAACTTTTGGGTAATTGTTCCGCCGACAAATGAACTGAGTAAAGCTGTTGTTCACTCGTCGCAACAACCGCTCCATTTGAGCCAACAAAGTCTAATGCATACCCTTTGGGAATGGTCGGGGCAAAAAGTTGTTGCAAATTTTTTACTTGACGGCCGGGCGCCGCCACAAACTTCATATCTCGTTTTCATCTCGGACAAAAACGCTCAAATCGTGCTTGATTATACATATCATTAGCGGTTAAGAATGTACCATCCATGTCAGAAGCAATTAATTTAATCGGCATTGTTCATCTCCTAGTCGTAAATATAACTTTATTATTATACCAAAAAAGCGCCTGCCGGCGCTAATTTTTATAATCAATCAAATTGTTTGAGGTAATCTTTATAACCTTCTGCGTCAACGACCCAATCAAGTTCACCGATATATTCAGCATTAGGATCATGATAAGCAAATTCATGTTTGAACTTATAAAGCCCATCAGAAACATCAAATTCACCAATGCCACCAAAATCATATTCGACTTTGCCAAGCGACAGTCCCCATTTAAGCATCTCATATTGAATGGCAGCGGGTGCGTTATGTTTGCCAAATTCGCGATAAGAACCGGCATACATGTACCAAATTTCATCACCATAAGCAAAGCCTAAACCACCAGCAATCACTTGTCCTTCAAAATGAGCCAAATAGACTCGGAATAATCCTGTCCCTGCCCATAATTTTTGCATACGAAGGAAGTAATCTAGTGGTCTGTGGGTAATACCATGGTTTTTTGCCATTGCCACGTAGGTATCAAATAGTGCTCGAATATCATCTTCACTATCGCCAAATGTAATTGTCACACCATCGCGAAATGCACGTCTGATATCATTACGAAGTTTAGGCTTGAAGTGCAACATCAATTCATCTTCATTGGTAATTGGCGTAGCGCCTTCACCGCGACCATCGTAGTATAAGACGACATTCTTGCGTGGTTGAATATTGCCATGCATGTGTGTAACCTGCGTATTACGCGTTTGGAAACCTGCATCAAGATATTTTTGATTCAACTCGTCAGAATACTGTATCTCAGGGTCCATTCTCAACAAGAAGACATTATCTGGTAAGGCTGCTAAAGCTTCCTTAATCAAATCCTTAATTAAATCAACATCTTCAATATCGGCAACCGGTCCACGGCCAGCATAAGCTAAAATTTTACCAGGGACGGCCTCAACTGTTAGTACTGACATAACTGCATCAATTTGTCCATCAGTTTCATGATAAACATAAACGTGGTTCCAGTTTGCTTTCAATTCACCCCATAGTGGATCTTGTGTGACTTGTCCTCTTGGATTTTCACGCACAAACTTTTGATATGCTGAGACTTTTTCTTGATCATCTAAATTTAAAATTGTCATTTAACTTATAATCCTGTCGTAATTGAACCGTAATTTTCAATGAAGTAAACCAACGTTTGCAATTCGTTGGTTAAGTCAACGTTTTGAACACGAACGTTGGCAGGCACTGTGACACGTAAAGGCGTAAAATTCAAAATACCTTTAACGCCGGCACTCACTAATTGATCTGTAATATCTTGAGCAACACCTTGTGGCACAGTTAAAATCGCAATGTTAATGCGCTGTGCACTAATTTGTTCCTTCAATTCACTCATTTTATAAATTGGAACACCGGCTAAAATAGTGCCTGTTCGCTTTTCATCAGCATCAAAGGCAGCAGAAATGCGCATATTTGAAGACTGATGGAAGTTAAAGTTAAGTAAGGCTTGTCCCAAATTTCCAGCACCAATCAACGCGACGTTAATCAAACTATCTTGGTCCAAAACGTTGGCAAAGAAATCTAGTAACGCTTTAACTTCATAGCCATAACCTCTTTTACCTAGGGCACCAAAATAAGAAAAATCACGACGAATTGTCGCAGCATCGAACTTAATGGCATCACTTAATTCTGATGATGAAATACGATCTGTACCAGCATCATGTAAGAAAGTTAGATAACGAAAATAAATTGGTAACCGCTTAGCGGTTGCGCGTGGTATTTTTGGTTGTTGCGTCATAATATATCTCCAGTAATTTCACTTGTGAACTTTTGCATAGTAATTGTACCATATATTTAAGGCTTTTGCGAAAAGATAGTGAAATATTCACAATGATGTCACGATTGTAACAATTCAAAATCTAATCCTGGATCCGTGTTAAGATCCAAATCCGCAAAGATATTTTGTTTATAATTCCAGTAACCAGCAGCACCAATCATCGCAGCATTATCGCCGGTATATGTCAGTGGGACTGGAATAAATATTGTATCATTGAAGTCATTTAAAAGTGTCGTTAGTGACTCGCGCAATTGTGAATTAGCGGCAACACCACCAGCCAAAACAAAGCTTTTAACTGGATAATGACGTAATGCGCGCTCCGTGCGACCGATCAACGCATCCACAACAGCATTTTGAAAGCTGGTGGCTAAGTCATCTTGATTAATCGTTTCTTGTTTTTGTTCGGCATGATGCACATAATTAATAACGGCACTCTTTAATCCTGAAAAACTAAAATCATAGTTATCTTCGTGGGCCATAGCCGTTGGAAATTTAATGGTTGCTTTACCTCGGTGTGCCATTTCATCAATGGTTTTACCGGCTGGATAAGGTAGTTTTAATAGCCTTCCGACTTTGTCAAAGCTTTCACCAGCGGCATCATCTCTCGTTTCACCTAATACTTCAAACTTATTCTCAGATGTCATTAAAACTAATTCAGTATGACCACCAGAAACCATCAGGGCCATAGCTGGATATACGATTGGTTGATTAAAATTGGCAGCAGAAATGTGTCCTGCTAGATGATTAACGGGTATGATTGGCAAGTCGTGCGCCAAGGCAAACGTTTTGGCCCCCATCAATCCAACCAGCAGCGACCCAACAAGACCGGGGCCATAAGTCACTGCAACCGCATCTAAATCAGATGGTTTAACCTGAGCTTGCGCCAAGGCATCATCAAGCACTCTGGTGATCCACTCAATATGATGACGACTCGCTACTTCAGGTACAATACCGCCAAAGCGTTGGTGGGAATTGATTTGCGTCGCAACACTATTACTCAACACAATATGTCCGTCTTCAACTACTGCTACACTGGTTTCATCAGCACTCGATTCAAATGCAATTATTTTAGTCAATTTTTCGCTCCATCATAATGGCATCATCACCATTTTTGTAATATTTTTCTCGTCGATAATAAGGTTGAAAACCAACTTTGTGATACAGTGCCTGTGCTGCTGTATTAGTGCTAGCTACTTCTAAAAGTACGCGCTTCGTTTTAGGCAAAGCAAAGACCGCCATCAGTAAGGCTTGTCCAATGCCTTGATGTTGAAATTTAGGCGAAACACCTAAACTACCAACTTCAACCTCATCTAAGATTTGCGTCGCGCCAAGAAAGCCACCTGTCGTCACAAAATAAATAGAACGTGGACTACCAAGTTCATGCTCAAATACTTCTTTTGGCCAAGGAGACGGCGCAAAAGACTCATTTGCTAATTGCCAAATGTCATCAAGATCTTCAATTGTTGCCCGTCTGATTATCAAAATTTAGTGTCATTGAGACCGCATCTTCGTGGTCACCAAGATAATAGCCCTTCTTAATTTCTGTTTGTTCATAACCCAATTTACGATATAAAGTCTGCGCATTGGTGTTAGAACGACGCGCTTCTAATGTCATTGTCGACATGTGCATGTTGTGTGCAAATTCGTGAATTGATTCAAGTAACATCGTACCAATACCGTGTTTCTGCCAAATTGGAACCACAGCAATATTAGTAATATGCATATCACCAATGTCTGAGCGATACGCTGCGCCGGCAAAAGCGATTACTTGTCCGCGACGTTCAACGACTAAATATAAACGGACATGTGGTCGCGATAATTCACTCATAAAATCACGCAATAACCACGGTGCAACGCCCTCATACACCGCTTCTTCTATCTTGATTAAAGTATCGATATCTTTTAGTGTTGCACGACGCAAAGCAAAAGATACCCCACCAATTTCGACCTGTCGTGCCTCAAATTTTGGTAAATTAAACGGTAAATGCTGTTGTCGTTTAAACTTCAAAAACATAATTTTCTGGCTTGTCCTCACCGGGATGGGCTGCAAGCCAATTCAATTCGGCTTGCGTTTTCCGTAAATAATTAGGATTGAAATCAGCAATATGAGAGGTTGGCGTTGTGGCAATACCTAATTTGATAATGCTCTCGCCCTCAGGTAAACTATCTTCAGGCGTCAATACTGACGCACGATTACCAAATTGGTCGTGAATTTGGTCAAGGAACGGTGTCGTATCACCCATGAATAAAATATTACCTGGTTGCGTCTGCAAAAAAGCAAATAGGTTACTAATAGGTTGATGAGACTCTGGAAAAATTGACTTTTCTTCTTGATAAACACCAGCAAAAACATTTTGATTACGTGCATCAAATAATGGCACAACAAGACCATTAAAAGAAATTTGTGATGCCAAAACAGCAAGACTGGAAACACCAACTAATTCGGTATTTAATGTATCCGCTAAAACTTTCGCCACGGTAACACCAATTCGTAATCCAGTAAATGAGCCCGGTCCCTGTGCCACAACAATCCGATCAATCTCTTGTAGCTGCCATTTTTGACTTGCCAAAGCAGACTTAATAGCCGGCAACAACTGAATCGAGTGATTTCGCGCTATATTGGTCGTAAAAATCTGTTTAATTTGTTCGTCTTCTGCCAAACTCACTGTCAGTGGTTGGTTACTTGTATCAAATGCTAAAATCTTCATAGGTTTAATTTTATCACAAAAAAGCTGCCATAAGGCAGCCGTTCAATACATTATTGTGTGACTTCTTTAACGAGTGCAATCACTTCGTCGTTGGTTTCAGCATCTAATGCTTGCTTAGCCAATTCAGCCATTTTTGTTGTATCTAATTTTTTCATCAATGAACGTGTTTGCAAAACTGATGGGGCGCTCATTGAAAATTCATCTAAGCCCATACCCATCAAAACAGGAACAGCGATTGGATCGCCAGCCATCTCGCCACACATCGCAACAAACTTGCCTTCGTTGTGTGCCGCAGCAATAACGTTATTAATCAAACGCAAAATTGATGGATTATAAGGTTGGTAAAGGTAGGCAACCCGATCATTACCACGATCAGCAGCCATTGTATAGCCAATCAAATCATTGGTACCAATGGAGAAAAAGTCAACTTCTTTAGCAAACTTATCCGCTAACATGGCGGCTGCCGGGATTTCAATCATGATACCAAGCTTAATGTCACCAACTTTAACACCGGATTCTTCAAGCTTAGTTCGTTCTTCAATATAGATTTTCTTGACGGCACGGAATTCACCAAGTGTCGCAATCATTGGAAACATAATCCACAAGTTACCAAAGGCTGACGCTCTTAGTAACGCACGTAATTGTGTTCTAAATATTTCAGTTTGATCCAATGAAATTCGGATGGCACGATAGCCTAAGAAGGGATTTTCTTCTTCTGGCAATTGCCAATAACTCAAATGCTTGTCACCGCCAATATCCATTGTTCTAACAGTAACCGGCTTGTCACCCATCTTTTCAACAACAGCTTTATAGGCTTCAAACTGTTCATCTTCAGTTGGCAAATGGTCTGATTCCATATAAAGAAATTCTGTACGATAAAGCCCAATTCCTTCAGAACCATTATCCAAGACTGCAGCCATATCCTTTGGTGAACCAATATTGGCACCAACGACAAACTCTTTACCGTCCGCGGAGACAGATTGTTCATCTTTAAGCTTTGCCCACTCAGCGCGTTGTGCGAGATAGTCATCAGCCTTTTTTTGATACGTTGCTAATGTATCGTCGTCAGGATCGGCAATCACATCCCCAGTCAAACCATCAACAATGACCAAATCACCTGCAGCAATTTCCTTTGTGGCTACATCAGAACCAACAACAGCAGGAATTTCCAATGTACGTGCCATGATTGAGGCATGCGCTGTACGGCCACCCAAATCAGTCAAAATACCTTTAACAAATTGGCGATCTAGTTGCGCTGTGTCAGATGGTGTCAAGTCCTTCGAGACCAACACCACTTCTTCATCAATCAACGCAGGATTAGGTAGTGAAACATGCAACAAATGCGACATAATTCGCTTCGTCACATCGCGAATATCTGCTGCGCGTTCTTGCATGTACTCATTGTCTGTCATCGCTTCAAACATGCTAATATACATATCTGTTACTTCTTTGACAGCAGTTTCAGCGTTAACCTTTTCATCAGCAATCTTTTGCTTAATTGCGCCAGACATTTCAGGGTCAGCTAACACCATCAAATGCGCTTCAAAAACTTGTGCTTCAGACGCACCAAGGTTTTTTTCAGCTTTTGATTTAATTAAAGTTACATCTTCACTAGAAGCCTTCAAAGCATCGTCGACACGTGCTTGTTCAGCCGTCACATCATTAATTGTTTTTTTGTCAAAAGACAAATCAGGATCAACTAACAAGTAGGCTTTGGCAATTGCCACACCATTACTTGCCGCGATTCCTTTGAAGTTCTTAGTCATTGTTATTCTGCGAGTCCTTCTGTGCCCATTGCTTCTACGATAGCTGCCATAGCAGCTTCTTCATCATCACCTTCAGTTTTGATTGTAACATCAGCACCTTGGCCAACACCCAATGACATCACACCCATGATTGACTTCAAGTTAACATCCTTACCTTGATATGACAAAGTAACATCAGAAGCAAACTTTGAAGCTGCTTGAACCAACAAAGTTGCTGGACGTGCGTGAATACCAGTTTCTGCTACGATATGAAAATCTTTTGATTGTGCCATGATTAATTTCTCCTTTTTAGCTGTTAATCAGCTTCTGAATATAGTTTATCAAAGCGCTTACAAAATATCAAGTAAAAAAAAGCACAAATCGCCGTTGTATCAAGCCATAACGCTGAAAACGCCTATCTAACAACGTTTTAAATGTAAACGTTTACATTTTGTTCACAATTTATTTTCTGTAAATTGAAAATATATCTGTCATCTCGGCGCTTTATTAGGAAATCGAAACCACCTTATCAATTAGTGGTAAAACAGCAGGATGTTGCTGATGTGTGATCATCAGCACTGTTTTATTTGACATTGATAAAATATCACGCTCAATGGCGACAGCTGCCTGTTGATCAATAGCTGAGCTTACCTCATCAAGTAAAATGACCTGACAATTCAGTGCCAATCCCCGTGCTAACGCGATCCGTTGTTTTTGACCACCTGATAAATTTTCTGCACCACTTTTAATTTGACAGTCTAATCCTTTTTCAGATACAAATTCTGATAGACCAGACTGTTTAATTGCTTGCCTTAACTGTGCTTCAGGAATGTTGCGATCCAGAGTGATGTTTTCTTGCAATGTACCAGAAAATAAATAAGGCGTTTGTGTGACAAAAGCAATGCCTTGACGTAAGGATTGGTTGTCAATGAGTTCTTCAGGTCGGTCATTATACAAAACGTGACCATGTTCCGGCACTAATTGACCAGCAATTACTCTGAGTAGTGTTGATTTACCACTGCCACTTGGTCCGACAATCATATATTTTTGATTGGCTAAGAATGTTAACGTTGGAAAATGAATTGTGTCATCATTTTTAAATCGCACAACGACATCTTGCAACGTAATTTTTTTAATTGTTTTGATACTATGCCCTTGATTTGGCGCTACAATGATCGACTGATATTTTTGAAAAATTGCTTTCGTTCCGGCAATTTGGGCGTAGCTCGCAGCAGCTGTTGCGGCAGAACTAAATAACAGTCCCGACAAAGTACCAACCGAAAATAGCGCCCCAATTCTTATGTCATGATTAAAAAATAAAATTGCGCTCAACAGACTCATGCCAACTTGCGTTAAAACATTAACCATTGAAATATTGGCTTGCATAGCGCCACGCTGTTTCGTATAAGCAATGTTTTGTGCCATCACTTTATCTTGAGTCGATTGCATTTTATCTACCATTAACGAACTGCGATTGAACTGTTTAAAGGTATCAAATCCCGCTAAAATGTCCGCGACTCTGCCGGTATAAGTCTCATTTGCAGCGCTTTGTTTCTGTGTTACGGTTTGCATTCTTTTAGCAAAAAGCCTTGGCAACCACGTTAAAAACGCCCCAAACACTATGGCATAAACTAACAAGCGCCAATCAAAATAAATCAAAGCCAAACCCGAAAAAATAGCGAGTGCCGTTGCATTAATAGTGCTATAAAGTGCTGACATACCCTCTTGTTGAATCCGATTAATATCATTTGTAAAATATGAGACGTATACATCTGATGATTTTTGATGAAACTGATGAAAATAAGTTTGTGATAGTCGATTCATCACCTGATTTCGAATATAATTGCTTTGAATTTGGACCACTTTCTCCTCAAATTTTGGCACAAAATAATAGCCACAATAAAGCAAAACAACCCATGCAATAAGGTTTAAAATCACATAAAACAGATAAGTTGCTACGTGGTGGCCTGCCAATGCGTTAATCGATTGTGAAATCGTCACCGAGGCGAGTGTTTGCGCTAAAGGTTGAATCAAAAGACCTAGTAAAAGTAATATGTTTAATCGCTTGAATTTTTTAATAATTTGCCACATGATCATGCCCTCACTATAAAATTTATAAAACGATTATCATCTTTTTATTATCGTGTTACAATAAAACAAACATCGCCAATTGGCGACATATTTTAATTTAGAGAGAAATAGTGTGATGACAATTAACTTTGGTCAAACAATTAGACAAATTCGTCTTGCTAAAGGTATTACACAACCTGAAATTTATGCTGGTGTGATGTCAAGATCGTTTTATAGTGAGTTTGAACATAACCGTCACCACATACGTGTCGATCAATTCATCGCCCTCTTAAAGAATCTCAACGTTGATATATCAGAATTTCTTTTCATCGCTAATCATTACGATTTTGATGACGAAAATGAATTGACGCAACTCGTGAATGATTTATACAATGAAAGAAACATCTCCGCCCTATTACCATTGTCTGAAAAATATCGACATGATCGATCACGCAATATTCGTTTTATTGCGATGCGCGCCTATTTACTTTTTTATGGCACTGGTAACAATCAAAATTTGTATTCTTTAGAACCGTTAACTGAACTCATCACTTTTATGAGAGAAACCGACGTGGATGGCTGGACATTATTTGAATTACAGCTCGCCGATAATTATTTCATGACAATTGAAAATGAGAATGAATTTGCCAAACTATTTTGGGCAGTTGATCGTCAATACCTCAAATTTCACGCACTTGATAGCAAAATCATCACGCAACATGCCACTCATTATTTCAACACGGTCCAAAATATTTTACTCAGACATTTTTCAAAAACGCTTTTAGAACAGGTCATGAAACACTGCCAAGAATTGTTCCAAAATGATAGTAATGCCGAAGTTCAGATCACCCTAAAAGCCACATTACTTTATGCCAATCTTTACACAGACTATCAAAATACGCAGTCAGAAGCATACGAATTTTATCGTGCGTTACAAACGATAAACTATCCCAACATTCGTTCGCTACTACTAGTCCACCAAACACAAATGAATAATATTAAACATCCTTTTTATGATACTCATGGTCAATTGACCAACTTCGTCAATCACCCTTCAAAAACCGTGTCGGAAATATTAGCGCAAATAAAAACAGAGCGTCCTTAGGCGCTCTGTTTATTTTAGATGTTAAACTCTTGATTTCCTGCCGCTTTACCCAGCCGATTGTTAAATGCCTTACCAATGCCAATTGGTGGCATTTTTTCAACATAGATGGTAGCAACTGTGGCTTCATCGTCATAATAACGTAAACCAGCAAATAGTTGTTCTGTGGCTGTTTCTAATGACTCGCCAAGTGACCACGTTTTTTCTTGGGGAATTGCCATTGCTGCAATCGTTGCATCTTGTGCCATCACAACATCTTTTTTTTGCAACACTTCTTTTAATGTCAGTGCATCTAATCGGTCAAACATCACCACATTTTTGTCTGGCGCATAGTGACGATATTTCATACCTGGTGCTTTTGGTGTGACATCACTAGCAACTGATTTCGTACTGGTTGCGTCAACAACCCTGACACCTAATACCGCTTCTAACTGTTGTTGTGTCACCGCACCGGGACGAAGAATTGTTGGTATCGTTGCTGACATATCAATTACTGTCGATTCAACACCCACAGTTGTCGGACCATCATCCACAATGCCTGCAATTTTGCCCTGCATATCATGCCATACGTGTTGCGCCGTTGTAGGTGATGGCTTGCCAGAAATATTAGCGCTTGGTCCGACAATTGGTACACCAGCCACGCGGATTAATTGACGCGCGGCTTCATTATCTGGTAGTCGAAAGGCCACTGTTTGCAAACCACCAGTGACGATCATCTCAACACGTCCTGGCTTGATAGGCAAAATAATGGTCAGAGAACCCGGCCAAAATGCCGCCATCAAAGTCTTTGCGGCTTCAGAAATCACCACAAACTCATCTAATTGCGATTCATCAGCAACAGTCATAATCAACGGGTTATCACTTGGACGTCCCTTTGCCGTAAATACCTTTTGCACTGCTGCCTCGTTTGTTGCATCAGCACCCAAACCATAGACCGTCTCTGTTGGAAATGCGACAACCTCACCTTGTTGTAATAATGCACTTGCTGCAGCTAATGATTGTTCATCTGTTTTAAAAATTGTTGTTTTCATTTCTCCACTCGAATCATGCGATCAAGTCCCACAAAGTCTTGCCGCAATGTTATTTTGGCGTTGGGTAACGCCGCTTGCATCATATCAACTACCGCCGGTCCTTGTTGATAACCGATTTCGAAGTACGCGCGTCCGTGTGCTGTTAAATGTTCATCTAAACCAGCAGCGATTCGTTCATATATATCCAAACCATCATGTTCCGCAAATAACGCGTTATGCGGTTCAAATTTCAACACACTCGCATCCATCTCGTGCTTATCTTGAGTCGCAATATAAGGCGGATTACTAACAATAATGTCAAATACCAGACCATATAATTGATTGTACACATCACTTTTGGCAAAGTGTAAGAATGACAATTCAAAGCGTTGGGCATTAGCTTGTGCAACAGTTAGTGCCTCATCAGAAATGTCTGTTGCAAAGCCACGCACACGCTGATTTTCCAACATTAATGTTTCAATAATAGCACCACTACCAGTACCAATGTCTAACACAGAGACCGGTTGAACGCCTGATCCAGCGTCTTTTAAAATCCAATCTACTAACTCCTCGGTTTCCGGTCTGGGAATCAACACCCGTTCATCCACTAAAAACTCACGACCAAAGAAAGGGGCATGACCCAAAATGTATTGTGGCGGCCTATTCTTTACCAGTTCAGAGACCCACTTGGGCCAAATGGTTGCTAGTGCTGCTGGCATTTGCCGACTCATGTTAGCGCGCAACATGCCATAGTTAATATTAAGCGCACCACTTAGCAAAAAGTCCAGATTATCTTTTGCATCTTGCTCAGACATACCAGCTTGACGCAATTCAATTAACGCCCACTTTTTGGCCTCAATTAATGAAATTTTGACATGACTTAAGTCAGTTGGCTTTTTAATGTCATCCCATTCAAACCATTTTGGTGCATTTAGCTTGCCCGATTGATTGTTGGCTTGTGGCTTGGATGAACCAAATTGTGGTGGTGTATCAAAATGCTTATCTGTCATTTGTTTAATTCCGCCAGTTTTGCTGTCTGATCAGCAATGACAAGGGCGTCAATAACTTCACCCAAATCACCATTCATGATTCGGTCAAGCTTGTTCAACGTGAGACCAATGCGGTGATCGGTAACACGATTTTGCGGATAATTATAAGTCCGAATCCGTTCAGAGCGATCTCCCGTTCCCACTGCAGATTTACGTTTTTCGGCATATTCTGCTTCATTTTGTTGCGCGTAAAAATCATAGACACGACTCGCTAATAGCTTTCGCGCTTTATCACGGTTTTTAATTTGTGTGCGTTCTTCTTGCATTTTAACCATAATACCCGTAGGTTTATGGATTAAGCGCACTGCTGTTGAAACTTTATTGACGTTTTGACCACCGGCACCACCTGAACGAAAGAACTCTTCTTCCAAATCGGCTTCATTAAGCTCAAAATCAATATCTTCAAATTCTGGCATCACACCAACCGTTGCTGTTGAGGTATGGACGCGTCCTTGTGTTTCTGTTGCAGGGACACGTTGCACACGATGCGCACCGCTTTCAAACTTTAACTTCGAGTAGACACTGTCACCAGTAATCATCACCGCAACTTCCTTGTAACCACCAACTTCAGTTGTGGACTCATCAATAATACTCAATGACCAATTTTGCCGTTCAGCATAGCGACGGTACATATCTAACAAATCGGCTGCAAACAAAGATGATTCGTCACCACCAGCAGCACCACGAATTTCCATGATAATATTTTTGTCATCATTGGGATCTTTAGGCAGCATCAAAACCTTGAGTTTATCTTCTAGTTCTTCTTGTTCAGGCTTGAGACTATTCAAATCTTCTTTGGCTAATGGCGCCATTTCAGGATCATCTAACAAATCCTGCGCATCTTGAATATCTTGGATAACTTGCTGATAACGATGATAGACCTCAACTGTTTCACGGATACTACCCGCTTCTTTTGAGAGTGCCATGTAGTGCTGACCATCATTCATCACTTCGGGATCAGCGAGTTGTTCATTTAATTCGTCGTAACGATCAACGACGGTTTGTAATTGTTGAAAGATTGGATTCATATTTTCCTCCGTTATTATGTACGAGAACAATTAGTTCTCATCAAATTAATGCGATAGTAGTTGGTCAATTTTGTCTTGATCGGGGTGATACCAGTGAAAACGACAAGTTGGAATATACGCTTCATCACCACCGATAAACACTTGCGCCCCTTCACGTTGCGGTTTGCCATCAACAATTCGCAGTTGTGTCGTTGCTTTTTTACCACAGAAAGAACAAATCGTTTTCATTTCTTCTAATTTGTCAGCCATTTCGATCAAGCGCTTGGAACCGGCAAACAACTGATTGAACGCGTCTTGTTTCAGTCCAAAGGCCATGACCGGTATGTGTAGCGTGTCCACGGCATAGGCCAATTGGTCGACTTGTTCTGGCTGCAAAAATTGTGCTTCATCTACCAATACTGCAGCTAACTTATCATCTTTAGCCGCTTTAATCACTTCGTACAAATTTTCTGTTTCGTGTACGGCCATGGCGTCGCGCGACATACCAATACGACTAGCAATTTTGCCAACACCATCACGCGTATCGACACTTGGTGTCATTAACAGCACCTTGCGTCCCTGCGATTCATAATTGTGCGCCACTTTTAAAATTTCAATTGACTTGCCCGAGCTCATTGCGCCGTATTCAAAAAATAATTGTGCCAAATCACTACCTCTTCTCAAATCAAACTATTTCAATTATACCAAATTACACCAAATCAGTAAGTAACAAAAAAATCATGATAAACAACTAAGTTTCCCATGATTTAATGCAATGACTGTAGTTAATTAGCATATTGCAAAAAGTTCATTTGCCATTCTTCAAAACTGCATGACGTAATATTATTAAATGAACCAATGTTGTAATCAATCACTTGGTGCAACACCTCTTTTGGCGAATCTTCTTTAATGACACCAACTTTTGCTTTCAAATGACCTGTATCAAACAAAGGTCCCCATTTGTCATAGTCAGAATCATCAAGTGTTCCATTCCAGATATTGTCATAATATTGCACCTGACTAGGTACCACAAAACCTGCTGACTTCAAATCTTTGACCAAATTCGCCCCAACTGGATCACAGTTGGCACGTGCATTTTGATTGCTGACTAGCGTTTTGATATCTTCAGTGCTAACGCGCTTATTAAAATCACCCAATGAGGGCATCGAACCATTACAAATATCATTGATTGTCCGACTTTTCCCCTGCCAAGTAATTTTGCAGTCACCATCAGGAATTCGTTTACCACTCAATTTATAAAAATGTAAATCACTATCGTTCCCCAATGTTTTGTTTAAATCTTTTTTCAAACGATAACTATAAATTTTACCATTTTTCAAATCATCGTCAATTTTTTTGATATTATTCACATCTGCTTCAATATTTTTAACAAATGTATCATCTTGTTTTACCATGCTATTCTCATTGGGCTTGTCACTCATATCTAAGTATTTATTATCTTGTTTGATGTTATCCTCTGTATCATTTTGAATCTGGCTTTTGATCTTTGCCACTGTAATTTCTAGCTGCGCTTTTTGAGTAGGATCTTTTTTGGCTTCGTCAGCTAATTGATCCGCCCACTTATCAGCGGCAGCATCTTCTTGTTCAATTTTATTTCTATCGTACTGAATGGCCGCCATAATTGTAATATAGGCGGGTTCATAAGCATTACTCAACGCTGTATCAAATTGCTTTCTGTCAGCAGCAGCTTGCGTGCTAAAATCCTTTTCATACGACTGATATTCTGCAAATTTATTCATAATCGAATTTGTTGTTGTCAATACATTCATACCTGTGGCATCATACATAAAATCTTGCAATGATCGTAAATCTTCATAATGCGTATTCTTACCATTGCGTCCTGTTGAATAGAGTTGCTGGAAATAATCATCAATCGTCTGAGAATCATTTATATTCGTCACATCACCCTCATATTTTTTCAATCTATTAATAGCATGACCGGCATTATTGATACGCGCCGAAATACCCGGTTCTAACAATTTTCGCACTTGAAGTTCAACCTGATTAATACTACTTGCTAGTTCTGCTTTCTTGTTGCCATCCATGATTGCAGTGCTGAGACGATCAATCCCTGCTTTAATGTCATCAAGCTTTTTGTCCATTTCATTGAGCTTGTCTATAACCGGATCTTTATCATCCCCAAATATTGAAAACAGTATGCTTGACATACCCGTCAACAACGGATTAGCCTTCAACCATGCACCTTTACCATACTCTTTTAAAGTATCACAGACGGCTTTGATGACCGAATTTGTGACCGTTTGGGCAATAAAGGTGCCATTAATATTTGGTGTATTAGCAGTTGAGTTGTCATATTGCAGTTTTGGTCGGTACGGGTCTGTCACATTAACGGTAATTGGACGCGTAACATTCCGATTTTGTTTATCAGCATAACCTAAACCGTTTTTAATCGTAATTTGACCATTTCGACTTTGATCCATATAGCGTACAGCTGGATGGCTAAACTGTACAACAATTTGATTATGAGTGATGTCGGTTGTCAGTTTTTCAATTTTTGCATCGCTGAAAACGCCACCAAAGCTAATGTCTCCGGCATTCAAATCATTTACTAAAAGACCTGATTTAACAGTGATATTAGCTGTGTAATGCGGCTTTTCTTCAGGTGCCTCACCATCTTTGAAGTCGGACTTGACACCATTGGCGTCAAGCTGCAATTTAATTTGTTGCGTTTTTCCAGCAATTACAAAATTCTGATTGAAGCGACTGTTATTTTCTGCAACGGCAATTGAAAAATCATCACCAATCTGTGAATCAAAACCCGTCAGCTTCACGTGCAACAAACTATTGTCATTGTCATCAATTGTGACTTCTTGATTAGCACCAAAAAGCGTACCGCCCAGCACGAGTTTAGGCACAACATTTTGTGTCCCTATTTTGTTCACGAAGACGTAATCACGTTTAACACCATCGGATAACTTCAAATCGAATGATACGTCTTTTGTATCATCAAATAGTGTGAGATTTTTTGAATCATTTTGTTCAGCCTGTCCACCAATTTTAAAATGACTGATCGTCATTTCCGGATCTGTTTTGGGCACAGGTGCTGGTTCAGTCAATTGGCTGGGTGCCACAGCGTTTGTGAAACAAACATGAATGGGCAATACAACACCATTTTCCTGATGAGCTAAAATGTCAATGCCTTTACTCTGATCCACATTCTGATTCTGACTGACAAATTCGCCATTTTCGAGTGACCAGTCTTGTTTACTATCTTGAGCCACTGTTAGTTCGCTCAAACTCAAACCATTTTCCAAAAAAGCCTTAGCTTCATAAGTTAACTTTTGGTGATTCAAACTAACTTGATCATCCAATTGTAAACCATCAGCATGCACATTCAACTCACTAATAGTATCAAGTTTCATTACTTTTGTACGACTAATATCAATGTTTTTTAATGCTGATAAATTTTTGAGTACTAGTGTGCCGGACAAACCTGAGTCTGATACATCCAAACTTTCCAAGTTAACTAACCATTCGATACCGTCCAAGTTTTTCAAATCAGTATTGTGAATTTCGAGTTCATGAATAGCTAGTAGCTGATCCCATGTGACATTATTGCTAGATGTCGTTACTTTGTAGCCCAACTTCTCAACAGCTTCAACAACTGCCGATCGCAATCTGTCATCAGGAAACAGCGTTCGTAAATTAATCGGACGGTTGACATCATTTCCCGAAACAATCGACAATAAAGCATGATCAGCATTACCGGCTGACACTACCGACTTCGTTGCTTTTAAATTATTATTTGTCACTGTATCAGCCATAACCGCAGTTGGTGTGATCGCTGTTGCCAATACATTAAAACAAAGGACAGAAGTAAGTAAAATATTTTTGCGCTTGCTGTTAATCATTTGTGATTCCCTTCTCATGGACGTTGCAGCGTAGTAATTATTTTTAAGAGATAAATTTTCTGTTCGTTTGATTTACCTCTATTATCAATGTTACTAAACAAATATTTGGTTAATGTAAACAAAAGGTCAAGCTAATGTAATCGTGAATTTACTCACTATTACCCTGATAATAATTGTTTAAAATTATCTCAAGCAAAAAGGATTCTGAATAGTCATTATTCAGAATCCTTTGCATACTACTTCTCGCGCCTTGCTTTGTTCAACGCTTGCTTTTGCCAAATCATGATTAGTATTAATAATATAAATGCCAAACCTGCCGCCGAGTAAAGCACTGTATTACTAGCCGTCCATCCAAAATGAGCCACTAAAATACCAATTAGTGCCGTTGCCGCCACTTCACCAACTAAATATTGGAAAAATCCCATAAATCCTGTTGATGACCCAACAGCAAACTTTGGAACTGCTTCGTTAACCATTAAACCAACCAAAGTCAGCGGAGCATAAATTAAAGTACTCATCAAAATCAATACAACGACAATCACCGCATGATTAGTTGCGGTGAAATAGACCGTCAAGCAACCAATCAGCGCCAAAACTGAGACGATACATACTAATGCACGTTTGCCTTTCAAGAAATCCGACACTGCACCTAAAATAATTACACCTGGTACGGCTGCTAATTCAAAAATACCAACTAACCATTTTGCCCACGAAGCATCAAAACCTTTAAATTGATGTAAGTAGCTTGGTATCCAAGACATGACACCATAACGCACTAAATAAAGTGACATTGACGTCAATGTAATTTTCCAAACAATTTTATTATTTAAAATATAGTGTCGGAAAACAAACCAAATTGAATGTTGCGTGGTGTCGCCTTCAACTGTCTCACCATCTTGTAGGACAGTCACTTCACCTGTATATTCAGCAATCGACGGCAGTCCGACGGTTGCTGGCCGATCGGCGCCTAAAATCGCAATCAAAATCGCAATAATAGCAGAAACGGCTGATGCTGTGTAAAAGATAGCAGCTATTGAGTGTGAAAACATCAAAATCGAAAACTCAACAATTGCCACACAAGCAAAGGCGCCCGCATTATGAGCGGAAGACCAAACCGCATAAACAGTCCCACGCCATTTTTTACCCCACCATAATTGAATGAGTTTTTGTGCAGCAGGTGCCCCCATCCCCTGTGTCACAGAAATCAAAATCATCAGAAACATCATGACATAAAGATTTCGAGTTGAACCGAGGAATAAATTCAAAATTGCTGAGCCCATTAATCCTGCTGCTAAATAATAACGTGGATTAGATTTGTCACTCAACGCACCCATAAACAACTTGGAAATCCCGTATCCTACACCGAAACAGGCTAATACTAAACCAATATCTGCGGTCGTAAAATGATACGCTTTCATAATATCATTTTGCTCAGTGGTAAAAATCAAGCGAATAATATAGTAGCCTATATAGCCCACCACAGCCGAAAATAGTACGCCTGCTTGGCGCCACTTATAGGTGGTTGCAATTTTTTCTTGTGATACTTTTTGGGCGGCATCTGGTGCCGCCATTAAAAATTTAAATGGATTCATCTCTTTTCTCGCATTCGTGATTTTTAGGTCACTACCGATTCAAGCGCCTGTTGGTGTGTCTCCCATCGTCCACGTATATTCAGCCTGATATGATTTTGCTTTGAGCGTAATGTTTTTCGGAATTTCTAAGTAAAAGCCGCTATTAACACGATCCCCTTGTGAAAACAATGAACTACCAACAATATTGCCTGCCGTTCCCCAGTTATCACTGTCTGGATTATTAGTTTGCCCTTTTAGTGAGCCATACTCATAGGTAATCGTGCCAAAACTAGCTGCCGACATACCACTAGCCATGGTTGTAACACTATCATTTAATGTTGTTGCAGGACCGGCGCCCAAATCACCATGCCAACTTGACTTGAATTGTGTTGCATGACCAGTATCTCCAGCAACCACCATATTACCCGAAATTGTGTAGTCAAATCCTGCATCTGCTTTCAGTAAAATATCAGGTTGAATATCAAAAGATATCTCGTTGTCATCACCTGTATAACTACCTGTAAACGGTTGTGACATTCTAATTGAAACATTTAGTTGGGAGTCAGCCACTTTTCCTGCACGTTGATCAACCAATTGCACAAATGGACGTAGATACTTGGTTTGGTATCCTGTGCTTGTGGCAATTTGATTGGCATTGACCATTGGCTTGACGTGGTACGATCCGCCCACATCAGTAGCAATGTTTTCGTTTCGCAGATCAGTAGCACTAATTTCACCAAAATTGTAAACTGGCAAATGAGAGATACCAAAACCTCCTCCACCAACTAAGTTTATTTCAGAATCGTTGATTGCAGCGCCCATATCACCCCAATCTGGATTAGTATTTGTTGTGTGCAACGTGTTGTTGTCTTCAACGTCAAATGTAAAACCGTTTGAAATCGAACCATAGTTGTCAGCAGAAACAGTTATCGGGGACAAAATTATAGCCACTAAACACGTCATTAAAATTTTAGCCTTAATCATGTTTTCTCCTATCACACTACTTGTTTTCTTTCACTAGTCATTTAGCCGTTAACAGCGCAATGCTATGCACATTTATAATTACTTTATTGCATACATCCTCCCCCACTTACTAAAATTTTGACCCATACACTTTGGTCATGACGCCGTGTGTTTTAGGATACTTTAAAAATGTGATCATTTTGCGAGGAATTATCGACTAATTTCAGAATATTCTACCCATCACCTTAATCAATGTCCGGTACGTCACCGAGTTGCCATAAAAGCACCGGTCCATCGTCATCATCGTAATTGAACTTAGCCGGCGAATAATCAGTGCGCCAACTATTCAGCGTCAAATACCATCCGTGCCCATTTGCTGTTTGATTCCACAACGTGTCCAAACGCACGCTGGATACCCCATTATTTCCTTGAGGAGCGGTTGCAACTATCAAACTGTCCCCAGCACTTGATAAAGTTGAGGTGTTTTCTTGTTCATCAACATATTGTAGTTGTAACCCTGTATCTGCAAAAACACCCGTAGACTCCAAGCGAGCAGTCATTTGCCATGGCTTGTTGTGATGTACCGAGCCATCATCTACGGTTAAATAACCATAATTTCGACTTAAATCAAGGGGTTCCACGTTAAACATACCGTTTTTACCACGTTTTAACGGATTAAAACGCATCATTTCAATTGTGTCACTGATAAATGGCATTGCGGCATCTGGGGCAATATTGCGATATGTTACTGCCTCAGCCGTATAATCATGATAAACATGAGTAATACGTGTTGATTCAATTGATTCGCCGTCACGCTGTGCTTTAACCCAAAATTCAATTCCCATATTAGCCGTAATTGGTTTGTCAGGATAGTCATTATTGTACGCCGCCATATCAAACGTCCAATTTTTTCCTTCACCATTTTCGGAGTTAGCTGCTTTAGTCAGTGTTACCAATGGTACATACTGTTCAGCACTGTCTTCGGCATTGAGTATTATCTCGTCAGCAGCAATCGCTGTTTTAAAGGTAATGTTTGACATGCCGACAATAACCATTGAAGCCAAATCATATACTGGGGGTGCATAAGTTGGCGTTTTACGCACATTAGTTTCATATGTCTGACCGCCAGCGCTCACACTGATAGTATTATTACCTATTTGATACTTAACGTGACTTGTTGCTACCCCCTCAGGAACAGAATCATCCATGCTTTTCTGGCTTTCAAATACAAAGATACCATTACTATCAGTTGTCACCGTATCATCAACTACCCCAGGTGAACCGGGTGACTGCCATGTTACTGTAATGCCATCGTTTTCATTTTCAGTTGTGAAACTAGCCATCCCACTGCACTCGCTATCTGGCGTGGTAAATACGGGGACTAATTTTGATGTCGCTGATATTTGACCACGAATAAAGTGATCAGCATCACTGATAGCATTAGCCTGATCGGTGGCGTTAGGTATTGCCGCTCGTTTAGCTGCAGTATCAGCGTCAGTTATTGATGCATAGTCCAAAAAGTTCATTTTATGTGATGTAATTTCAAGGACATGTTGTTGTCCTCTGACCATTAAATCTTGTTCAACAGCTTCTGTTGCCCCAGTTAATTGGTAGTAACCATTTTTCGTTGTACCGTCGTTACTCTGTGAGATTTGCTTGATATCGATGTTACCCCAATTACTAGAATCAGCAGGTGGGTTATTCGTCAAATAACTGCCACTGTTGAAACTGGAAATATTCTGATAAAAACTCACATTAGAATCAGTAATATCGGCTTTGAAATTGGCATTAAACGCGCCACTAGAACCACTACGGCAATATCCGGCCCAAGTACCTGTGCTAGAACTCGTCCCTGCATCTGCTATCAAAACATATCTCGGGGAATCAATATTTAATTCAATCCCACGACAATTACGCGTTTGGGCATAAGAAACAAAAGTTTGCCCATAACCCGTAGCTGTTTTCAGATAAAAAGTTGCATTTTTTCTAATGTTGATTCGCCCTAATTGTTTATCCCCAAACGCTTGAATAACGCCTAATGCTGACCTCTGCCCAGTTGATGGTGCCGAAGTTTTTGTCCCTTGAATTGCAAGGACGCCACCAGAGTTGACATTAATTTCAACAGTTTTTTCTGGCGCATTTGGGCCACGACTCGACTTAAAGACAAAAGCAGCATCTTTAGCAGACATTACAAGCTGTCCTTTGATTGTGACTGAAGTGTACTCACCGGCAATTACACCTGTTTGAGCCGCCAACAGATTTGCGTCACCACAACTATCATTTAATCGAGATAAATAAACTTTTGCCCCTGAGTCAATATCAATATCACCAGCAGAAGCATTAGTATTATAGAAATACTCATTGCTGGGCGTGCCAATGTGTGCTAAGTTCGCATAAGTGCTCCAAGTCGCTGCCAGGAAAGAAAAACTATGAGTATTACCTGAATATAAATCTAAATTATCGTGAACCCCTTTATAGCGAACAGTATCTTCAGCATGAATACTTAAACCAACGAGTTGCGTGCCACGGGTGGACATTGCTAAATGGTTTTGCAGCGTAATCTGCATGCCAGGCACCACAAAAGCTGACATGGCATTTCCAGAAAGTTGGGCGCTGTTATTGTCTAACTCACAGGTCACATTAGACAAAGTTAATGTGCCAGCCGTATTACTGTTACTTTCTGAGGTGTTACGGTACAGAATACTGTTCTTAACATCGGATAATCTTTGGATAGTTGGCAAACTATTATCACCACTAGTCGATTTAAAATTAATATCGTGAATACTAATATTAGGACTAACACTACCTGTGCCATCAACTTGTAAGCCATAAACTGTGTTATTAACAAATGTAATGGTCTTGTTAGTCGGATAAGTTGAATCGCTCGTAATCTCAATATCAGTTTGACGTGGCTGAGTCACTGCGCTTTGTGTGTAATCGAAATTGTTTGTCACAATAATCTTTTGTGTATCAGGATCGTTCCAAGCCGCTACAAAGCTTTCAGAGTCGGTTACTTCTACGATACCTGCCGCTTTTTGCAGCGGTGTGGTTTCAGAAGTGATTGCCTGGTTTTCTGACGCTTTTAATTCTGTCTTATTTTCCGACGCAATAGTTACTGATGAACTCGTTTGAGGTTCTTGTGTGACCGTTTTAACATCCTCAATCGTTTTTTCAGCACTACTACTCGCACTAGCCTGTGGCTTTTCGATAGCGTCTGCCTGTACAGACATCAATGGTAGTAAACTGTTCATAATCAGTACTGTTATCAAAAATAATTGTCTCACCTTCACAGCGCTTCTCCTTAGTTTCAGACCTTAATGCCATTTTACAGTGTGAATATGCTAAAAATTCGGGGGGGGGTGTGAAGAAAGATCAAACAGTTTGTGAATAAGGTGTGTCCGATGACGCTTACCCCTTTCACAAACCACGTCATCACCGCTTGGGATATGTTAAAATGATATTTATGAAAGTGGGGATATTATGACACTTAAAAATTCATTAGCCAAAGCGACAGCAAAATCAGCATATTGGCTGTTACATGATGTTTTGCATCGCGGGGGTACAAGTTTGCCCGGCAAGCTCGCCGTGGCAATCGACCCAGATATTTTAAAAAGTATTCAACAAGACTTTGATTTGGTGATTGTAACTGGCACCAATGGAAAAACCCTGACCACCGCACTCATCACTCGTGTCCTAGAGGCTGGCGGTCATCAAGTGATTACTAATCCATCTGGTTCTAACATGATTCAAGGCATCACGGGCACACTGGTAACAAGTCGTGTGACATCAAACAATGGCAAGAAACCAATCGCGGTGCTAGAAGTTGATGAAGCCAATGTCGAGAAGGTCTCTAGCGCCATCAAACCAAGAATGTTTGTATTGACCAATATTTTCCGCGATCAAATGGACCGCTATGGTGAAATTTATACGACCTACGACAAAATTGTTGCAGGTATCCGAAACGCCCCACAAGCAGTGGTCTTGTCCAACGGTGATTCACCCATTTTCACGCGTGGTGATTTTCCAAATGAGCGTCTTTACTTCGGATTTAACCACGTGTCTCCTGAGGATTACCAACCAGGTAAAGCACCCACTAACACTGACGGCATTCTGTCACCAACCGATGATTCAGTGCTACATTACGATTTCATCACTTATGCTAATTTAGGCAAATATTTCAGCGTAACCGATCAATTTGCACGACCTAACTTACGCTATCAAGTCACTGACGTCACCAAATTGACGCCAAAATATTCTGAATTTAGTATTGACAATACCCCTTTACGAATTGAAATTGGTGGTTTGTACAATATCTATAATGCGCTGGCTGCATTTGCCGTTGGTCGAGAATTTGAAGTGCCAGCCAGAGACATCAAAGCAGCTTTTGAATCCAATGCACAAATTTTTGGTCGCCAAGAAGCCATTAATGTTGACGGCAAGGACGTCACCATTGTCCTAATCAAAAATCCAGTTGGCACTAACTCAGTGATTGATATGATGCTGACTGAAAACGATGATTTTTCATTATTGGCGCTACTTAACGCAAACTATGCCGATGGCATTGACACAAGTTGGATTTGGGATGCAGAGTTTGAAAAATTGCATGCATCACATTTACAAGCTATTGCTACTGGTGGTGAGCGTTACCGAGACATGCAGGTTCGTCTCAAAATGGCTGGATTTGCTGACCAAAGTGTCTACGAGGATTTGACAAAAGTTGTTGATGCCATCAAGTCGCTACCCACACAAAAGGTTTACATTGCAGCAACTTATACTGCAATGTTACAATTACGCGAGCAATTGCGTAGCGCTGGTTATATTAAAGGAGGATTCTAATGGCTGATTATACGATTGCCGTAGCCCATCTTTATGGCGACTTAATGAACACTTATGGCGATTATGGCAACATTATCGCGTTAACCTATTACGCCAAACAAATTGATGTAGATGTTGACTATCAATTAGTATCATTAGGCGATGATTTTGACGCTGATCAATATGATTTTGTTCTCTTCGGTGGTGGACAAGATTACGAAGAAACCATTGTTGCTCATGATTTACAAGACAAAGCAACTGAAGTGAAGCAATACATTGAAAATGACGGACCGTTATTGGCCGTTTGTGGTGGTTTCCAATTACTAGGTCACTATATGATGATGGCTGACGGTACAAAGGTCGACGGTATTGGTGTCATGGATCACTACACAACCAATATGCACGATCCTAAGTTAACTGTGCGCAACAATGAACGTTTGACTGGCAACATTGTGATTAAAAATAACGAAACTGGTGAAGAATATCATGGGTTTGAAAACCACCAGGGCCGCACATTTCTAGGTAAAAGTGAACGTGCCTTAGGTACTATCGTTTCTGGAAATGGTAATAATGGTATGGATCAAACAGAAGGTGTAATTTACCGTAACGTTTACGGTTCCTACTTCCACGGTCCTATTTTTACCCGCAATGGCAATTTAGCAAAGCGCGTCTTAACCACTGCGTTAACGCGTAAATATCCAACCATTGATTGGCAATCAAAACTCAACGCTATTCCAACCGAAACATTTTAAAGTACACAAAAAGCGGCAATCATTGATTACCGCTTTTTGTATGCTTTAAAATATTTATTTTGTTGGTTCAACAAAGTGTGCAGCTAATAAGCGGCTTGCCATGAAAATAATCAATCCGACAATGATGCTTGAAACCGTAACATCACTCAGCCAGTGAGCACCAATGCGCACACGACTCATTGCGGTCAATATTCCCATCGCAATCCCAAAAATCGTCATTTTCTTCTGAGCACTAATGTTGCCTCGAGGAACAAAGAAAACCAAGTAGAGAAATAACCACCCTGACATAGTATGACCTGAGGGAAATGAGTTATTACCATTAATACCATTTAAATGATACCATGGGGTAAATTCACTCATCGTATTGCCGGCAACTGTCGTCATTTCATAAGGTCGAAAGCGTCCCCATAACGACTTCATTTCACCAATCGTCGTTTGCGCGATAAAGACCACTGCAATACCAACTAACGCTGCTGTGACCAAGTAACGAATGTCTGCATCACTTTTACTTTGTAACCAATTATAAAAGAATAGTGACAGCACAACGGTTAAGATGACAGCTAGTCCCCAGCGCAAAACTTCGGGATAATTTTTCACCGCAGAAGTATTGTTTGCCACGCCCATTGGAATACCCTTAGACAAATTATTCAACATTGAATAAGTATAGCTCAACATATCTTGCAAAATAGCCAACATTTGATTAAACGCAAATGCTAGTGCACCAATGGTCATCACATAGCGCAAAACTTCGTCTTGTACCCGTCGCCAGATAGTCCACGCAATAATTTCAAATGCAGCAAACAATACAATGCCAGCGCCTTGGTCGGCATAGTTTTGAAAAATATTACCAAAAATTGAATTTTGATCCATAACTGCATTAGTGACGTTCTTATCAAAAAACGTCGCCACCAAGAGACTCAGCACACCCACACCTAATAAGATTGTGAGTATTTTTTTCTCACTGACCGTCGTTTGAAAATCAGTATCTGTCGTGTCAAATGCCTTAATGTTGGCATCATTGCCTGTTAATTGCATGGCTCTATCTCCCCATATCTGATAGTTTCAGTATAAGGGATTGATGTTATATTTCCGTCAAAATCTTGTAAACACGCTCTTGACTAAAATTAATTAACAGTTTGTTGATCTGGGATAGTAACAGTGATTGTCGTGCCAACATTTGGTGTGGAATCAATCGTGATATCGCCATCATGCAATGTGACAATCTGTTTGACAATCGCCATACCGATGCCGGATTCACCTTTAGTTGACATACGAGATGGGTCAGCCTTATAGTAACGTTCAAAAACATTGTCAACTTGTTCAGCTGTCATGCCAATACCGGTGTCTGACACCGTAAAAATTGTGGCATTTCCTTGGCGACCAACTGACACCTTAATTTGTCCCTTTTGCGTAAATTGGATAGCATTATTAATCAAATTAAATAATACTTGCGTTAATCGATCCTGATCACCAAAAACCATGGCCTGCTGATCACCTAAAACGTCAATTGTTGTCTCTTCTTGTGCTGCCTTGTTAGATAATTGATTGCTTAAATCACTAATCATTTTGTAAGCATCAATTTTTTGTTTTCGCAAAACAATTTTATTCGCCCTTAACTTTTCATAGTCAAGATTTTCTTCTACCAAACGAATGAGACGTTGCGTCTCTTTTTGCATCAATGCATAAGCACGCGATTTTTCTTCTTCCGGAAAAACATCATAAGATAATCCTTCTAGCAGACCAGACATAGTCGTCAGTGGTGTACGCATTTCATGCGATGCATTAGCCATAAACTGCTTTCGTCGTTCCTCTTGCTCAATAATTTCATCACTTTGGGCGCGTAATGCCAATGATAAATTATTGATATCACTAGCTAAATGACCGAGCTCATCTTTACCAGTTCGCTTTAGCTTGAGTTCATAATTACCTTCAGCCATTTGTTCTGTGGCTTGTTGCATATCTGTAATAACATGTGACCACCGCCACGAAATGACCGCTGCTAATGACATCGCCAACGTACCACCTATCACCATGGCAGCAACCATTTCTTCTAACAACATTGTAGATTGCGCACTGCGTCCTACAATTTGACGTGAAACACGGACAACGCCAAGTTTTTCGCCACCATACATCCAACCACGATACACTGATAGTCGTTCGCCTGATTGCGTTCGCTTGATACGTGAATCACCGGAAAATGTTTCTTGCCAAAGTGTTTCGCTAATCTTTTTTGGTCCAGTACTACCATAAACACGCTTGTGGGTTTTGTTATCATAAATTGAAACTTCAACACCTTGGTCGGACATGACTTTTTTTGCCGTCTTAAAGACATTGGGATCAACATTTAATTTGCTACCACTATCATCGTCAGTATCAACTACCAACGAAAAAAATGTCGTCGCATAGTTATTCAAATTACTGTATGTTTGTTCATAAACAGAGTGGAACATGAACTGTGCAAACAAAAAACCAACAATGACAATCATCGTCATAAGGATGGCGAGAAAAGCGAGCATCTGTTGGTGCATAATTTTCATTCTGGTTCAACTTCTGAATCATCGAACTTATAACCGACTCCCCAAACTGTCTGAATAACTTGAGGTCCAGCATTTTCAATTTTTTGGCGTAACTTTTTCACGTGAGCATCAACAGTACGTTCATCCCCAAAATACTCATAATCCCACACCATTTGTAATAGTTGTTCCCGAGAAAAAACTTGTCGAGGCTTAAGCGCTAATGTCTTAAGCAATTCGAATTCTTTTGGTGTCAAAGCTTTTATAGGCTTACCATCCAAAAATACCTCGCGGGTATTAGAGTTAAGCTGAAAATGTTCCGTTGTCACGTCAAATTTCTCATGGGCCGGTTGAGTATTGATAGCTGCCTTTTCTGCACGGCGGGCAATCGCTTTAATGCGAGCAATTAATGTAATCGGACTAAAGGGTTTAGCGACATAGTCATCAGCCCCCATTTCAAGGCCTAGTACCTGATCTGATTCACTATCTCGTGCAGTTAACATGATCAGCGGCACGTTATCATTCATTTCACGTATTTTTGACGCTACTTGCATTCCGCCCAATCCCGGTAAATTGAGGTCTAATGTAATCAAATCAAATGCAAAAGGGTCCTCGGCAAATAACGCAACTGCTTGATTGCCATCATAGCTGTATGTTGCTTGCCAACCCTCCTTTTTGAAAAACATGCTCATCATCTCGGATACAGATTTATTGTCTTCAATCATTAAAATTTTCATCGCAATTATCCTTAATTATTATCTTATATCTAAGATTATACGTCATGACACCATTTTATGCACGTATATTCACACATGAACACCTATTTTTGTAGAAATTATGATTTTTTTTGGTCTGTTTCTTCATTTTTTTGTGTTTTGACCTTTTTAACTTCACGATGATACCAACGTATAATCATGACTAAACCAACGGTTGAAATGGTCATTGCGATGACAACCCAAATAAAAAATAGCATCCACTTTGTTTCCATTGACATGGATATAACCTCCTATAATGGTAAAAATTGTGCCTAAATGGCGCATTTATGTACATGATGCACCGTGCCAAGGCACTGGTACAATCACATTACTCAGTTAAATGATAATAATATGTTGAAACAGAGATATCTTCTCGCGAAGCAAATGCTGTTCGTAAACGCAAAGAATTTTGGTTGTGTAAAATGTTTTGCCAAGGTTTTTTAGGTACGAATTGTGGCACCAAAACAGTGACCGAATGATTACGTTTTTTGGCTTGCTTTGCCACTGCATCAACGAAACTCAATGCTGGTTTAACAATGGAACGATACGACGAATGAATATCGACATATCTCACATCTGGAAAGTCTAACTTAAATTGTGTTGAAGTTTCCAGCTCTTTTTTTGGATTAACATCAAAACTAACGTGCATAGCGACAACATAATCACCAATTGATTGTGCATAATCAATCGCTTCAGTCGTCACCTTAGTAATATTTGACACCAATACAATTACCGTTGCGCCATCGTAATGATGACGAACGGCGTTATCATTATTAGCATATTGGAGCCTCAACTGTTTACCAATGCTTAGATAATGATGTTTGATTTTTAGAAAAGTAAACATCACCACAGGCATAATCAACAAGTATGGCCAGACATGTTCAATTCTGGTAGCAAACAACGTTATCACCAAAACAGCTGAAATAAAGGCGCCAACAAAATTAATAACTGCTTTCAAAACCCAATTTTTTGGTTTTTTGTGCCACCAGTGAATAATCATACCTGATTGTGACAATGTAAACGGCACAAAGACACCGACAGCATAAAGTGGAATCAAGGCATCCGTAGAACCATGAAAAATAAGCAATAAGATGATGGCTCCAAAAGATAATGACAAAATACCATTTGAATATCCCAAACGATCACCTTTATCCATGTAAAGATGTGGCAAATATTTGTCACGCGCTAGGTTCAACGCCAACATCGGAAAAGCCGAAAATCCAGTATTCGCCGCAACAGCTAAAATCATCGCTGTCGCTAATTGCACAATATAGAAGCCAATATTTTGTCCCCCAAATGTTGTCATTGCAATCTGTGATAATACCGTTGAATGGGCATTAGGGTGGATGCCATACCAATAACTTAGAAAAGTAATACCACCAAAGAATGCTGCCAAAATTAACGCCATCAAAGCTAATGTTGATGCCGCGTGTTTCTCTTTAGGCACCTTAAAATTAGGTACCGCATTGGAAATTGCTTCAACACCAGTTAAGGAAGATGACCCACTTGAAAAGGCACGCATGAACAAGACAAATGATAAGCCACTAAAACTAGTCCCAATTTTAGCTGCAGCATGATAAGGCAACTGACCAGTCACTGCTTGAAAAACACCCCAAGCAATCATAATCGCCAAAACCGTTATAAAAAAATAGACTGGAATCATTAAGAAATTGGCACTCTCCCGAAGGCCCCGCAAGTTCATACCGGTTAAAAGCAAAACCACAATAATCGACAGTGGTACCGTAAATGGTAGAATCGCAGGCACAGCTGCCGTAATTGCGTCTGCCGCTGCCGACGCTGAAACGGCCACCGTTAGCATATAGTCAACTAAAAGTGAACCACCAGCCACTAAACCAGCCTTAGATCCCCAATTCTCACTCGCCACAGCATATGCACCACCACCAGATGGGTAAGCGTGAATAATTTGTCGATAACTCATTACAATAGCCGCTAACAGCACCAAAACAAGCAATGCGATTGGTACCTGCAGCCACAATGCAACCGCACCTGCAGCCAATAAGGCTGTTGTAATTGACTCCGTTCCATAAGCAACTGATGATAAAGCATCTGATGAAAGCAACGCCAAGGCTTTTGTCTTTGACAAAGACTGCCCACCCTCGTCCAACGTTTTTAATGGCTTTCCAATCAAAATGCGTTTGATATTTTGAAACATATCATAATCTCTCAATACATTTATTTATTACTCAACATATTCTACGCTACTTTTATGTATTAAAAAAGCCGTCAATATGACGACTTTGTAACAAACTACACACGTTGTTAAACAACTTCAAGATGCAAATCGTTTTCTTTGGTGTGTCCTGTTTTGCGCAAGAAATAATAAAAGGCTAATGAAGCAACAACTGGCACAACAATACCAAAGACTGCCACTAACAGCAATCCGCGAGGATCACTTGAGGCTAAAGCAATCGGTGCGATAAAACCATTCAATCCTAATCCAGCAATGGCAAATGGTACTTTCAATCCGAAGATACCAACAGCTACCATCGCAGACACCCCAGCAATCAAGGCTGGGCCAAACATCAATAACGGACTCTTAAGCAAGTTTGGAAATTGCACTTTTGGCGTGACAATCGTTTGTGCAAAATTAGCTCCCAAATCATTTTGCTTCCAACCCATTGCTGTATAAACGACAAACCCTGCAGTGGTACCAATTAATGCAGCACCACCAGATAGCGGATCAAGCATAACCGCAATTGCCAGCGCTGCAGAAGAAGCAGGTGTCATCAAAAACAAGAACCAAACAACTGATACGACAAGCGCACCCAAAAATGGATTGATTTTCATTGTTGAAGCAAGTGATTCTGATACCCAGTTCAAGAATGGCGTTGTCACAGATGCAGTAGCTAAGCCAAAGAATGTACCAGCCAACACAGCACCAAACGGTACTAGCATCATATCCAAAGGTGTTTTACCTGTCAACCAGTTACCGACAAGCACTGCCATCAAAGCAGCCAACACCGCAGAAATAGGTTGTCCGGACGTCATCACTAGTGAACCAGCGGCCTGATCCGCAGCCCATCCCGTAGCCGTATGGGTAGCTGGTGCAACTGCCGAAGTAAAGTAAACGGCGTTAGATCCAACAGTGGCCGCAATTAAGGCAGCCCCAGTTGTGAGCAAATTTGAACGCATCGCAATTGCGATACCAACACCCAAAGCAGGTGCCAACATTTTTTGACCCATCAATCCAGCCTGTACTAATGGTGTGAAATGAAATGCGTTACCAAGCGATGCCATTAATAATCCCATACCCAAGACGGCAAGGATGGCGTGTGAAATGCCTTGTGAGACGTCATAAACAACTTCTCGAACAGTTCGTGGATTTGCTTTGCGGTCACTTAATTTTTCAGTTTTGTCAGTCGCATGTGATGATTGCGTTTTTGATAATGTTGCGTCCATAATAATTCCCCTTTGGGCTTGTTGCCCTTGCTCCATTTTTTGCTCATAAGCTGCGCATCTTATGAAAAAACTATAAGAAAAAAGGAGCGCTAGATATACTAGCGCTCCTTTAAGTTATACGACTCAAGTCGGCAACTTCACGCCAGCCTTTTTATCAAAGGCCAGCATCACAAAGTGAACCAACCTTGAAGTCAAATAATAATGACGACAATGTTGATTTGAATGCTTTGTGTGAAGTTGTTTACACTGAGACGTTGCATGTAACATTTTTCCTTTAAGTTAATAAAATTATTATGACACCATTGTTTTAAAATGTCAATAGTCTAATTTAAAAAAGATAAATTTAATTTTAAAACAATAATTCGCTTATCCCCAAACTTCATCTAAAATTTCTTTTACCAACTGTAATTTAGCCCATTGTTGTGCATCAGTCAAAATGTTCCCTTCTTCGGTTGACGCAAAGCCACACTGGGTTGATAACCAAAGCCGATCCAATGGCAAATATTGAGTCGCTTCGTGTATTCTAGCAATGATAGTCGCCTTATCTTCCAGTTCACCAGATTTTGTGGTGATCAATCCCAGCACAACCTGCTTGTCGCCAGATACTTTTGCCAACGGTGCAAAGCCACCCGCGCGTTCAGAATCATATTCGAGGAAGTAATTGGTTACATTTTCTTGACCAAATAACTCATCTGCTACATCATCATAGCCACCACTTGTTGCCCAATCAGAATGATAATTACCGCGACAAACGTGTGTATTAATGGTTAAATCGTCAGGCAAATCAGCAATCGCACCATTATTCAAATCAAGGTATAATCTTTTCAAATCATTAATATCAAATCCAGTTGCGGCATAGACATCCTTAAACTTTGGATCAACTAGCAAACCCCAAGTACAGTCGTCAAGCTGAACAGTTCGTGCACCAGCATTGTACAAAGCTAGTATTTCTTCATGATAGACGCGTTTAATATCTTCAAACAATTCTTCATTACTATCATAGTATTCGGCAATGCGTTCCACATTAACGCCACGGCTCAGCTCACCATAGAATTGTGAGGGTGATGGAATCGTAATTTTAGCTGCCACACCAGCTTCATCTGCCAAAGCTTTGACGAATTTAAAGTGTTGGATAAATGGATGCGTATCCGCATTAAAACCTAATTTTCCTGTCAAACGTGCTGAATCATCCCGCGTCTCTTCATGTGCAAAGAAATAGCCTTCGCCGTAATTAAAGCGTTCTACACCATCAAATCCCCAGAAATTGTCCAAATGCCAATAAGAACGACGAAACTCACCATCTGTGACGACATCTAAACCTGCCTCAACTTCTTTGTTCACAAGTTCTGTGATTGCTGCATTTTCGACACCTTCGAGTTCCTCAGCTGTGATATTACCTGCAGCAAACGATTGCCGTGCCTGCTTCAATGATTCTGGTCGTAGAAATGAACCGACATGTTGGAATCCAATTTTTTGTAATGTTTGTGTTGTCATTATTATTCTCCTGTTGTTATCATGCAATATTTTTTAACATCAAATTAGTAAGCATTTACCCACTCATTTGAGCACCACTGCCTCGTAAAAACACTGCCGTCGCAACTTTGTCAGCGTGTAAATACTGTATTTTTTGGTATCTAGTCATTGCGACTTCCTTTCTAATTGCACACCGCGCTACCTTTTCTAAATGCAGCCATCAAAAAACCGCAGTCTAAATTAATAGACTGCGGGACGACTTGTCGTGTTACCACCCGGTGTTTATGTGCTGCTTACGCGAACACACCTCAACATCAATCATCAATTGCTGAAAAACAATTAAGAATTGGCGCGGCTATAACGGGCGCACCCGAACAATGCTTGTGTTCATATCTAATAAGCACTCACACTATTAATCACTCCAAGACCATATTCGTATTTTCTCACAATCCGCTCTCACCAAACGCGAACTCTCTTTATCTGATAGAATACTACTTATCTTTTCTACGTTAGAAACAATATATCTTATTTTAATTATTTTGTCAACTTATTTTCATTTAAATCTAAACAATTTTGCGTTCAAAGGCATCACTTGAAATGCCTTGCGCCAAAATAATTTTAGCCCACTCTTTGGCAGAATGAAGACTGTGGTCTTTAAAGTTCCCACAGCTTTCAATTTCAGCGGCTGGTACTTCAGTCACTTCATCACTGACAATTTTTTCCAAAACCTTTTTGAAAACCTTAGCCAATGTTTCAGAATCATAGTTTACCCACGAAATAACATGGAACCCAGTGCGGCAACCAAATGGCGAAATATCAATAATACCATCAATTTCATCACGTACTAGACCCGCAAAAAGATGCTCTAAAGTATGTAACCCACCAGTTTCAATGGCTGTTTCGTTAGGTTGCGTGAGGCGCAAATCATAGTTGGTAATACTGCCACCATTGGGACCGGCTTGTGTTTCAATCACACGCACATAAGGCGCTTTAACTTTTGTATGATCTAAGGTAAAACTTTCAACAACTGTTTCTGACATTATTTCACTCCTTTAAAATACGATAGTGGCTTAACCACTTCTGTTTTTGTACCGTGATACTTGTCGGTGATGTATTTTTGCGATGCCTTATCACGGTATAATGTTAACAACTTTTGATACGTTTTATTGTCTTTATTTTTAGCTGCTGTTGCTAAAATATTGACATTTGCGCGAGTGTGATTATTGATATGTTCATAGTAAATGGCATCCTTTAAAACATTTAATCCAGCAGCTTGTGAAACCGAATTAGATATTAATACAGCATCAACGCCATTGTCATTTAGTAGCCGCCCACCGGTTGTATCATCAATTTCTTTAAATTTGAAATGGTGCGGGTTAGACGTTACTTTTTCCAAACCATCTAAAGCGCCGAAATTAGACGCAATTTTAATCAAACCAGCATCGGCTAATAATTTTAGACCACGCGCTTCATCTGCTTGATCCTTGGCAATCGCAATCGTTGCCCCATCCGGAATATCTTTTACCGACTTATATTTACCAGAATAAATACCCAGCGGTTCCAAATAAGTTGTTCCAATTGCAACTAATTTTCCATCTTTACTGTCTTGATTAAATGCTTGAAAGTAGCTATATGACTGAAAAGCGTTAACATCTACTTGCCCCTCCGCGGTTGCTTTGTTAAGCGTCAAGCCATCTGTAAACTCTTTGACTTTGATGTTTAATTTTAAGCGTTTGGCAGCATCACTTTTCGCTAAATGTCGCCAAATATCGGCGTCACTGGTGACTGAACCAATTGTAATGGTGTTAGTTGATGCCTTTTTTGAGGCGTTTGCATATGTCACACCACCCACAATAATGACCAAAACGGCCAATATCACAAACCAAGTTTTTTTGCCCATACCATCTCCTTATTTAGTCTAATTAAGCTAATTCTGCATCCGCAATCCGCTTAATCAAGTCAAGTTTGCGCCACTGATCAGGAATTGTCAAAATATTTCCTTCTTCAGTGGACGAAAAACCACATTGTGTTGACAATGCTAATTGCTTTTTAGGTACAAATCTGGCAGCTTCGTTAATCCGTGCCACCACATCGTCAACATTTTCTAAATCCGCAGATTTAGACGTCAACAAACCTAGCACAATTTCCACATTATCTCGTCCGTTATAAATGGTCGTCAAAGGTTCAAAATCACCGGAACGATCATTATCATATTCCAAGAAAAAAGCGTCATAGTTTAGTTGACCCAAATATTTAGCCACCGGTTCATAGCCACCCTCAAATAAATAAGTTGACTTAAAGTTACCACGACAAATGTGCGTCGACAATTTAAGATCATCAGGTAGCCCTGCTAGTGCTTTGTTAATGACATAGACATCATCTTCAGCAGTCTTAACAAATTGTGCGTGTTGTTCTGGATTTTCTGCACTCGCATTGAGTTGTGAAATCAAATATGCCCAAGTTGTATCATCGAGTTGAATATAACGGGCGCCCAAATCATAAAAATGTTGTAACGTGTCATGATAAGCTTGTGCCAAATCATCTAAAAAGGCTTCCCATGTATCATAATACTTTGACCACAAATCAGAACGGTGATCACGATTGATGATTAAACTAGGTGATGGAATCGTTTGTTTAGGTTCCACACCCTCCGGCACGATTGATTTCAAATATTGAAAATCTTTAAAGAATGGATGATCCAAATTAGCATGGACCTTACCATTGATACGTACGTTAGTAGACCGCGTTTTTTCACCATGAAATTTGTAAGAATCTGCTTGATCATAAAATTCAAAACCACCCAATTGACCCAAAAAATCCAAATGCCACCATGAACGATTAAATTCACCGTCAGTCACTGCCAGTAGACCAGCTTCTACTTGCTTAGTTACTAACTTTTTAATTTCTGTCTGTTGTACCTCACGCAATGCATCAGCTGTGATTTCGCCATCAGCGTACTGTTCACGTGCCTCTTTCAAGTTTTTGGGACGCAAATATGAACCTACTTGGTCAAAATGATAGTTTAATTTTCCTGCAGTTGTCATGTTTTCTCTCCTTCTTGTGTTCAAATTGTTGCTAATCCAGCGTCTAAGTCACTAATTAAATCAGCCACATCTTCTAATCCCACTGAAAATCTCAATAATCCAGGGCTAATACCAGTCTTGTCCAATTCTGTTTGATTGAGTTCAGCGTGGCTCATTTTAGGTGGATAGCTGATGATACTTTCCACTGCACCCAAGCTCACTGAAAATGCGGGTATTTTAAGTGTGGAAACGAGTCGTCTGGCATTGGCTTCACTACCAACATCAAAACTCAATACTGCCCCACCGTTTTTTGCTTGTGCTAAGTGAACCTCGTGCCCTGGATGTGTTGCCAGCCCTGGATATAGTACGTTCACGATTTTAGGATGTTGTGCCAAATGTTCCGCAATTTCTTGTGCCGAATGAGCAGCATGAGACATTCGAACTCCCAATGTCTTAATACCTCGTAATAATAACCATGTATCCAAAACACCAAGCGTTGCGCCAACAGCATTTTGAATAAAGTAAATCTTATCAGCTAATTGCTGGTCATTGACCACTACTGCCCCTGCCAAAATATCTGAATGGCCCGCCAAAAATTTGGTTGCTGAGTGGACAACGATATCTACGCCTAAATCTAATGGCTTTTGCAGAAATGGTGACATAAATGTATTATCAGCAATTGTGAGTAACCCGTGTGCTTTAGCAATGGCTACTACTGCTTTAATATCCGTAATATGCAAAATAGGATTGGATGGCGTTTCAATATACAGCGCTTTGGTTTCTGGTTTAATAGCTGCTTCAATAGCCGATTCATCAGCAAAATCGACAAAGTCATGTGTAATCCCCCAACGCGGTAAAATTTCTTCTAACACGCGGAATGTCCCACCGTATACATGCTGACTGACAACTAAATGATCCCCAGCCGATAAGGTAAACAACACACTGCTGATTGCCGCCATGCCAGTACTAAACAAATAACCATGTTTTCCATGCTCTAGTGTTGCAATTGCTTGTTCGCCTGCCTCGCGTGTCGGGTTGCCAGATCGTGCGTAGTCATATTCACCAAACTGATCAAATGATGGTTGATCAAATGTCGAACTTAATTGAATAGGCGTGTTAATCGCACCAGATATAGGATCGTGCACAGTTGCTGCCTGAATAATATCTGTCCACTCGCTCATTGCCTTGCCCCCTGTATTGCATTTACCAAATCATCTAGAATATCATGTTTTTCCTCAAGACCTGCACTGACACGAACAAGATGATCCGTAATTCCTAATTTTTCTCGTTGCTCGGCTGTCATATCATGATGTGTTTGAACAGACGGTATTGTAATCAACGTCTCAGGTCCACCTAGACTCTCAGCAAATGAACAAATATTAAGCCCTTTTAAAAAACGATCAACATCATAATCTTCTGACAAATAAAAACTCACCATACCACCTAATCCTGCATACAAAACGTGATCTACTCCTGAAACATTTGCTAATTAAGCAAAGAAAATTTTAAGTCATTTTCATTATGCCTTGCCATTCTCAAATGTAAGGTCTTCAAGCTTCTTAACAATAACCAAGCACTAAACGAATCTAGCACCTGCCCACGCGTGACCAATGTATCTTCAATTTTTTGGGCTAAATCATCTCGCCCAGCAACGACAACACCAGCTAAAATATCATTGTGCCCACCTAAATATTTTGTAGCCGAATGAACGACAACATCAGCGCCGAGTGGTATCGGATTTTGGAAAATGGGTGTTAAAAATGTGTTGTCTACTGCGACTAATATATCCGGACGCACCGCTTTGACCGTTTCACATAACCAATGAATGTCAATAACTTTCATAGTTGGATTGGAAGGTGTCTCAATCCAAATTAACTTGGTCTCTGGTTTAATGAGTTTGAAAATATCATCCCCATCTGTCCAGACATCATAGGTCACACCATTATGTTCGACCAATCCATCAAAATAGCGATATGTCCCACCATATAAATCATCGGATGTAATAAAATGATTACCTGATTTAATTAAAGCATCAAAAACTAAGTCAATTGCTGCCATGCCGGAACTTGTAGCAAATGCTTGCCGACCATGCTCTAACTCGGCCAATTGTTCTTCCAAAATGCTTCTGGTTGGTGTATTCATTCGGGCGTAGTCAAATCCTGTTGATTCTCCTAAACCCGGATGCCGATAAGCCGTTGAAAAATACAGTGGACTTACAACGGCGCCAGTTTTCATGTCATCAGTGCCATTACCACCTTGTGCTAATAAAGTGTCTATATTTGTCATAAGTTTCTCAATTCAATGCTGATATTAGGTTAATTGCTGTTATTTTGTTTGTCTTTGCCACAATTAGTTGCCCCCAATTTTTAAAAAATTGGTTTGCTGTGTCTTGCCAACTGTTGCGTGGACGCCCATTAACAAAATAATTTTCCGGTTCAAGTGTCTGATTGTCACCGGCTGAGTCTCGATAATATTCATCAGCCAGAGTTGTTGTGTCATACTCCAGATGCCCGCTGATATACGTCGAGTTCACGCCTTCATCTCGGAGAATAAAAGCACCCAATTCGTCATCATCAGCCACTCTTAGCCGCCGTGGTATACCCAATGACGGTATAGTAAAGTATCGAGATTGCGGCATTTCAACACATCTAAGCCCCAAGTTAGCTCACTTTGCGCGACATGCCCGGGGCGATACACGCCCGACACTTTGTTTTTAATCGCTTTGACTGGAAAATTTCTTTCAGCATAACCTGCCGCATAAGTCGCCCAACAGGCAAATAAGCTTTCCGTAACATGCGTTTTTCGCTCCAATAAATGTTGAAATTCTTGCCAATAATCTACTTGCTCAAACTTAATTTGGTCAAACAGGCGCTAAGTTACGATCAACCCATCATATTGTTGGTGCCAAACGCCCCTAATGTCAAATAATGACAGTCACTTCGACTGCATTATGTCTTAAAATTATGCGGCAGGTATTGCAAAGTAATCCGCACGTTGACTGGCAGGCAATTCAACAGCCGGACAAATTGTTTTTCTGTTTGTAAACGATTAGGCATCAGATTAACTAATAAAATGGTTATTGTTGGTTGTAGTAATTTGTATGACCCAATAATTGTTCGCTGCTGTTTTAATAAACCATTTTCTAAAATAACACTCATAACTTACCTCCTTAATTTGACAATTTAGCAAAATAACACAAAAAAACCGCAATCTATTAATAATAGATTGCGGGACGTGAAAAACGTGTTACCACCCGGTGTTCATGTAGGTTCTCGCACCCACACCTCCAAACGTACGCCGCTAATCTTTCGTCGAGAACATCTGTGAAAGTCTTTGGTAATACGTTGTCTGGTAACGGGTGACACCCGATTTCAACTTACTGCGTTGCACATATGAGTGTACGCCTGCTCGTATCCGTGAAAACTCCAAGACCATTTTCCCAGAATCAACCTTATCTGCTTTCACCAACGACAGACTCTCTTTTTAAGGCATTTTATGGTACTTATCTCTTCAACGTTTATGTTGCTTTTAACTATAACTTTATATCCACATAATGTCAATAGCATTTTCATAATTAACAAATGAAATCTCACAATAACCACATAAAAAACGATATCACTGAATCATGGCATGCCGTTTAACACGTTTAATTTGATAATGATACATGATGATTCCTAGCAACAGCCAGATTCCAGCGACAATACTATCAAGAAATAGATTCCCTGATCCAGTTAGAAACCATTGCATCGTCTGAGAAAAAGGTAAGCATTGCGTGAGAAAAGCCAACCACTTGGGATAAAGTGATACCGGTACAATAACACCGCTCAATAGAATGATAACTGTCCCTAAAATGTTTGCAGCCAAATAAGGGTCGTCATGTTGCCACGATATAATAATCGCCACAAAAGCAATGATTTCACCATAAATCAAGAGTAATGGTAACACTAGAGCAGCTCGACTTATCCACGAAGTATCTCGCGTTACAATTGTCACTAAAAATAAGGTAATGATTACCTGCCCTAACGCAACAATCAAGGCTGCAGTAAATTTACTGGTCCAGTATTTTATTGAGTATGGTGATACAACAGCCATCTCCAAGGCAACTCCGCGGACTTGATCGTTAACAAAAAGCGCTGATAAACTGCCTAATAGTGTACCAACAGCGGTCATTAAACTAATGGCAACCACTGATTTAATCGCTGCAATTGAACTAAATTGAGCACGCAATAATCCAATCATTAAAATTTCTAAAACGGGTGTAATCACAAAACTAACCACAAACGTTCGCCAATTTCTGAAATAAGGCAATGAAAGCAAGTCTATTTTTAACATTAGATCACCGCCATATCGCCAGTAACACGTAGTCGCCGTAAAGAAATTTTTAACAAAAAATGTGCCATTATCAGCCATGCTACACTGAGTATTAACATTTGCAACACATCGATACCCGTGACTAAGTTAGGCTGTAAAATCATTTTTACAGGCGTTGCCATAGGCAGAAACAACCGTAACACTTCGACCACCATTTGATAGCGTTGCGGAACAGTGTAGATGCCAGCACCAATCAAAATCGGTATTAATAAAAGACTTTCATACAGCATGGCATTTGGCGTTAATACAAATAAACCGGCTACAACAAAATCGAGTAATATGACACTTAACCACAGCGTTATAACGCCTAATCCCAAAATCCAAGTAATGCCTGTAGTACTAACTCCTAAGACCGTACTCGTCAGCCATGCCACAGGAAAAGCTAACAAACCAAAACAGGCTGCCGGTATTATCAAAGTCGCTAAGCTAATCGCTTCTCCTTTAGTGGTATCAAGAATATAAGCCAATGTACCTTGTGCACGTTGATATGGTATGACACCTGCTGCAGAAGTACCAGCCGCCCAAGTACCGATAATGCCTGCTCGCACCCAAATCGTTTGGTTTCCCAAATCATGAACAGCGTTTGCAGCGACATATTGCATCAATACATAACCAATCGTGGTCACAAAAACAATCGTACGAAAATAGCTGTTTTGAGCAAACAACTTCAAATGAAACCAAGTCAACGTTATAAAGTCAATCATGTTAACGCCTCAGTTCTGGCGCAAGCGCCAAATAGGACTCTTCAAGCGTTGCTGGACGGTCAACTTTGGTGACACCTGATAAAGCTACAACGCTTGCCACTGTTCCATCATGAAGAATTTTACCTCCGCCGATTAACAAGACACGATCTGCTAAATCTTCAACCTCAGTCATTGTATGACTCGTCAGCAAAATTGTCTTTCCCTGAGCTGCTAATTTGCGTATTAATCGTCGTATTTCATGGGAAATTTCCACATCCAATCCGCTGGTGGGTTCGTCAAGCAAAATAACATTTGTTGCCTTCAATAAAGCACGAGCGATATGCATTCTCTGTCGCATACCACGAGAAAATTGTGCTAATTTTTTAGCGCTAACATCGGCGAGGTCAACATCTTGTAGTGCCTGATATATTCGGTTACGTCGCTCTCGACGAGAAATACCAAACAATGTTGCAAAAAAGTTCAAATTATCATAGGCTGTGGCTCGTGCATAAAAACCTAATTCACCCCCAAAAACCGTAGCAATATTTGTAGCCATTAATTTTTGATGCGTTAGTATATTCACACCGTCGACTAATACATCACCACTCGTTGGTGCCAGATAACCAGAAATCATTTTAACAGTCGTCGTTTTGCCAGCACCATTTGGTCCTAATAGCGCTACTATTTGGCCAGATTCAATCTTAAAAGAGACATCATCAACTGCTACAAATTCACTTACTTCAGTAAATGTTCTTCTTAAGTGGCGTACCTCAATCGTTGTCATGACGTACCTCCACCAAGCAAGAAACACATCGTTTATTTATTCTATTCAATTTTTTATCCTTGTACTCTAAATAAGTAGGTTAAAGTTTCGAACAACCTACATGCAATCTAGTGCACAATTTTGAAAGTTATGCTTGCATAAATTGTACACACTCAACATCAAAATTATTATTCATAGCAATCATTGCGCTACCTCCAAGATGCTTTAGGCGATGACAAACATCATCGCAACCAATTTAAAAACGTTTTGATATCAAACGATATCAAATTTTCATTATACAGATATGAGAGTAAATGTCAATAAAATTATAATCATTTACCATATTTTTACCTGAAAAATATGCTATAATGCTGACAAGTATTAGAAAGGATAAAAACATGTACGAACAATTACATCACACAGATGAAGAACTCAATCAAACTGTCGCACAATCCGGTCGCCACGTCTTATTCTTATCGGCCGACTGGTGTGGTGATTGTAAAGCAATTAAACCCTTTGTTCAAAATATTAAAGATATCGTTACAACTACTGCAGATTGGATTGATGCAGACCGTGATGATAACATCGACTTTGCTACGAGTCACAACATGCGAGGCATCCCATCTTTTGTTTTATTTGAAAATGGAAAAGAAATTTCTCGTGTCGGTCATGGTGAGCGCTTAACGCCAAAACAAGTACTAGATTGGTATCAAAGTACAATATAAAAACCACTGTCTAAACTAAATTAAACCTGCTAACTTGGTGATCATCAATTGACCAAGTTAACAGGTTTAATTCAAAACGAGACAGTGGTTTTTACTTTTCTGTTTTAGCAATAAAGGATTGAACAATATCAGCAGGAATAGCAAATCCCATTCCTTCAACACTTGTGCCATCAGTCGATGAAACAATTTTTGAGGAGGTAATCCCTATAACCTGTCCCTTAAGATTAATCAACGGTCCACCAGAGTTACCCGGGTTAATAGCCGTATCTGTCTGAATGGCAGTTGTAGCAGTTGAGCCAGTCTCCTCTGCTGTGAGTTCGCGACGTGGTGCTGAAACGATACCACTAGTTAACGATGTGGCATAATCCGATCCTAAAGGTGACCCAATCGCTAATACTTGTTGCCCTGCTAGTAGTGATTTAGAATTACCAAATGATGCGGATACTTTGATGTCAGTCGCTTTGGCCTTTAACAAGGCTAAGTCTTTTGTTGTATCAGTACCAACAATAGTTGCCTCAACTTTTTTCCCGCTAGCCGTAATTAGCTGCAACTTATCTGAATCAGCGACAACGTGATTGTTTGTGATAATATAGGCATATCCATCAGCAATTTTATAAACAACACCAGATCCTTCTGAAGCTGTCTCTAGCTCTGAACTACTGCTTTGTTCTTCTTGATTAAAGAAAGACGACACCCCATCACTCAGCGTGGCTGCTTTTTGCAAATTTTGTACCGTAACAACGGCATTCTTCACCTTATTGTAAGCCGTCGTTGCCGTGTCACTGCTTGTGTAGGCGGTAGTTGCTACCGTTGCAGTTCCAGCAGAGTTCGACGTTTTTGACTGTTTAGTTGTTTGTTGAAACCATGAGTTTGATTGCATGCCTGTATATACTGTCAAATAAAGCTGAAACGATCGCAACGACAAAAAGAGAATATTTTTTCATGTTTTTCCTCCATTTTGGTTCCCTGCCGCTCAAAAAAATTGTCAGTGAACATATTTGTTATGATTATCATATTTAATCAACATAAATTCTATATTAAAGTGGTAGGGCAATCCTAAAAATAGTACCTTGTGGGGTATTATCCAAAACCGTTATTTTACCACCATGCGCCTGTACCACCCATTCAGCAATTGATAAGCCTAATCCAGTCCCACCGGTTTCACGATTTCCAGTCTTGTCTTCGCGATAAAAGCGGTCAAAAACATGCTTCTTAGCTTCATCACTAATGCCGCGACCAGTATCCGCAACACTCAAAATGAACTTTTTCTTTTCAATTCCGGCCTTAACCGAGACCAATGCGCCCTCATCTGAATATTTTAATGCATTATCAAGCAACAGTACCAACAATTGATGAATTCGTTTTTGATCAATAAAAACTTCTTGATCCACATCAACGTTTAACGTCACCTTCTTACCATCAAACTGTGCCATTTCTTCGTATGGTGCAATGATTTCACCCAAAAATTCCGACACATTCGTCGCTTTTTTCTCGATTTTAGTCATATTTGATCCAGATTTTGCCAAAGTTAACATATTGTTAGTTAAAGAGGTTAATCGGCGAACTTCTGAAAGTGACAAAATAATGGCATTCGATTGGTCACGCACCGTTGCCTCAGGCTTCATTAACATGTTTTCCAACTTACCTTGAATAACAGCCATTGGTGTCCGCAACTCATGTGCTGCATTATTGACAAAATCTTGTTGTTGCTGCCATGATTTCAATATTGGACGCATATTGAAACGAGAAATAACATAAGAAACCAACACAGCCATTAAACCAAACAATCCAAAGGACCAAAAGAGCACTTTCTTGAAATGGGCCAAATTAATCATCGTATCAGTAACATTAACCATAATCATGCCATTTACAGCGATAGTATCATAGCTCTTCGCAGCATTTTTTTTGAATTTAACACCAATCACACGATAATAATTTCCGGCTATTTTATACGTTTCTGCCTTATCTGTTAATGTCGATTTTTTAAACTTAACCGTGGCTTGAAGTGCTTTCGCCATGGCTTTTTGTCTTGGATCAGTAACAGAAGTATCGACAATCAACTTGCCATTTTTATCAAATGACCAAGTGTCTGCACGAGTGCTTGAACTTGCAATTGGTTGAGATTTCTTGACATCATTTTCAGAAGTTGATAACAAACCTTCGTTATCGTACAAACGTATGGCTTGGTTAATCGCATTATCAGCACTGAGAAAAACTGTCCGAGTATAAGAAAGAAAAATAACGCCAGCCAAAATAGAAAAAATAACAAAAAAGCTGGCGAGGAGCCAAATAAATCCACGGACTTGCTGCTTTTTGTTAATAATACTAGGCATCGCTTACCTCTAAAATAAATCCAATATTTCGTAGTGTTTTGATTAAGTCATTTTGGCCAACTGCCTCTAGTTTGCGACGTAAATTGTTCAAATAAATATTAACAACATTAATTGTAGTATCAGAATCAATGCCCCAAACGCGATCGAATATTTGATCGCGCGTCACAATAATATTTTTATTTTGAGCTAAATAAGTTAATATATCAAATTCTTTACCAACTAATTTGACTTGTTGGCCGTGAACTTGAACACCTCTATTTTCCAAATTAATTAACACATCGCCAACTGTAATCGTATTATCCTCAGAATAAACACCTGAACGACGTAGCAAAGCTTTCACTCTCACTAACAATTCTTCCCTGTGAAACGGCTTAGTCAAATAGTCGTCAGCACCAACGTTAAAGCCTTCTATTTTATCGTCTAGTGAGCTTTTCGCCGTTAAAATGAGCACTGGTGTTTCAATATTATGGTGCCTTAGATTTTTAATGACCTCAAGCCCATTCTCGCCAGGCAACATCAAATCGGAAATAATAAGATCGTAAGGCACTTCTTGCGCCTCAAATTCACCATCCAAACCATCCGTAACTGCCTGAACATCAGCAAAATCCTGCAAAAAACCAACCACGTTATCCGCTAAATTGACATCATCTTCGATTAATAATATTTTGATTGCTTTAGACATTTTCATATCTCCATTGTACCTATTTTATATCACTATTGTACGAATTCAAAGTTGGATGTTAAATGACACTACATCCCATTTTACCATGATTTTCAATATTTTCTTTTCGTGCTAAAAACTACTATTCCAGTAAATATATACCATAAATAATATAGTTATCGTTTTATTCACTGGACACATTTCGATAATATGACCATTTTAAATGAAAAAATAACTCATATAATATGATTAATGGTGTATCAGGAGATAGAATACAATGTCGAAAACTGCAAGCCGTGAAGCAACTCAAGACAAAATTCTTGAGACTGTTATTGACATACTTCACGAGGTTCCATTATCAAAAATCACAGTTGCCGAAATTGCCCGACGAGCCAACATCAATCGCAAAACTTTTTACAAATATTTTGATACGCCCACTCAAGTTCTTCTTGTCCGTTTAGAGGATAAAATTTTATCTGAAATTTTGTACGAATTAACGCAGCAAACTTGTGATCCGATTGGTCATACACTTGATGTTACTAATCATAAACAAACAAAAATTGTCCTTAATGTTTTAATTCGTTACCGTGAGGCTATCACAGCTGCCTATCAAAATGCTGGCGGGTTAGATTTTGAATTATTCGATGACTTTCTCGCCCGCTTACGCCGTGATTGGTTACCATTTAAGAATTGTCATACAACTGAACAAAAATTTGTCGCAAACATTCTCAGTCAAATGCTAATTAAGCTGATGGTCGATTGGCTAACAGCAGACGTTCTTTTACCAGTACCCCAACTCATACATCGTGCTGACATTTTATTCAAAACATCTATATCAAATTTAAATCAACCAAAAAACCGATAAAATCAATCGGTTTTTATTTTAGCCCAACGCTAATGCGCAGAGCATGCGCAACTTGTTGCATTTCCTTAGAGTTAGCCTGAATATGAGCAATTTTGTCTCGTAGTCGACGCTTGTCAATTGTTCTAACTTGTTCCGCTAGAATGACTGAATCTTTTTTCATCCCACCTAAATGTGCAGGAAGTAAAACATGCGTTGGTAACTTTGGCTTCGTAATCTGTGAGGTAATCGCCGCTATAATTGTCGTTGGTGAATTAGCATTACCAACATCATTTTGAATGATTAACACTGGTCGGACACCAGCTTGTTCAGAACCAAGTCCCTGTTTGAGATCGGCGTAAAAAACGTCACCACGCATTACTGTTTGTTGTTCTATTGTCATAATATTCTCGCTTCAATATGTACACGCCATTTGGCGCTTTATTTTAGTAGTGTCGGGGCAACCTTGACCCTAACGTTGTTAAAATTTCATGTGGGATAGTCTTTGCATAGTTCGCAACATCTTCTAACGTAATTTTCTGCTCACCATCTTGACCAATCAAAGTAACCACTGTGCCGACAGGATACATTTTATCTAATGTTATCACAATTTGGTCCATAGTGACACGTCCAATCACATGCTCGATATGCCCATCAACTAATACTTTCATCCCCGACATCCGCCGTAAATAGCCATCGGCATAACCAATGGGTAGTGTGGCCACCCATTGTGGCATTTCTGCAGTATATGTTGCACCATAACTGACAGATTCACCTGTTTCTAGGCGGTGTACAGAACCAATTTTAGACTTTAGTGAGAGAACAGATGATAACTCAAAAGGCATTGGCAAATCAGGTGTTCCTGGATTATAACCATATAAAACTGATCCGACGCGAATAGTATTAGTATCAATTTCATTGTGATGCCAAATTGCTGAACCTGAATTAGCTAAATGCCAGTAATTCGCGGGAATATTAGCCGCCTGTACCCATTGATAAAAGCTATCCACTTGTTTTTTATAATAGGTCTCATTATTGCCATCCGCGGTTGCGAAATGCGTGAATACCCCTGACAAAACAAGCTGTTCAGAAGATTTAATCACATCATAGAGCGATTTAACCGCTGCTTCAGAATGTGCGCCCATTCTTCCCATACCAGTGTCAACCGCTAATTGAACATTTAACTGTTGCCCACTTGTAATTTGGCTCATTGCCTCTTCTAACCAAGCAGTCGTCCCCACAGCAGGAGCCAGCCTATATTTAACCATGATAGGTGTCTGCTTAACATCTTGAACACCCAATAATGTGATGGTCACATTTTCCTGTGACAGTTTTTCGCGTAATGCAACACCTTCACCCACTGTTGCAACAGCAAAGTCCGTCACACCGATCTCTAATAATGCTTGAGCAACAGCCGCCATGCCATGCCCGTATGCATTAGCCTTTACCACTGCAATTAAACGTTTTGCCCCAGCATAACGCATAACTTTTTTTGCATTTTCTTGTATGGCCTTCAAATCAATCTCAAGCCATGTTGGTCTCAAATTTAAAATCTCATCATTTGTCATGAGAGAACACCCCTTTTTGGCAATAACCTTACACTTATTTTTTCCCAAATTGTCAAACGCTCAATAATAACAATTGTGTTAACTTGATCGCCACTATGGGTGATGGCAACATAAGTATGGTACGGAAAATTTTTAACAGTCATAACTGGTCGTCCATTAGTTTCATTTAGAATTTCAATATCCTGCCAATGAACTTTTTCACCAATGCCATAACCAGTAGCTTTTGAGAACGCTTCTTTAGCGGAAAATCTGCCCGCAACAAATTCAGCAAAATGTTTACCATTTCGCTGTTTAGCCGCTTCTTGCTCTGCCGGTGTCAATATTGACAGCATGAAGTTTGATTGTCGGTCAACAATTTGTCTCACGCGACTAATTGATTCCGTATCGTTCCCAATTCCTATTATCATGTCTCTATTGTAGCAAAAGGTTAAGCAATGACAATACTAATTTGTCTCACTTAACCTCCTACATTCCTGTTTTATTTAAAATTAGCTAAATTATTAGTCGTTGGCATTAAATTTTGCCATTTTTCTGATAAATAATTATTGTTAATTTTGTATTTAGGTGCTTGATAACCCTTGGCGAAGAAAGGTTTGAGAGCCTGATCGGTGGCAAGCCAACCGCGCCAGCCCATATGAATAGTATCCTGCATGAAATACTTTTTCCCACCATCGTGTGAAAAGTCAGCAATGTGATTGAAGCCTTGCGATTTCAATTGTTTTTTAACTTTGTTAACACTTTGATAGTACATTTCAGTATTCAATCCAGTATATTTTGACCATTTTTGGTTCACAGGTTGAATAATAAACAACACATCTGTATGTTCCTTAGCAAATTCTTGCAAAACTGCTTGAAAATCACTATATTCTTCCGACTGGCGGTAATCAAAGTTTGTCTGTGATTGTGCTAAACGCTTCAATCTTGGTTTGACACGCTGTTTAAAGAAACTATTTTTAATACCAAATGGATTATTGTTTGTTTGCTTTTTAGCAAATTTATCCGCCTGTTTAATCAAAAGACTTTGATTATCAGCATTTGGTAATCTTTTTAACGCTGGCTTAACTGTTTTGTTCCAGTTATTGGTTAACGTTATATTTGAGAACAATTGATCTTCACGAACCAACATACGATTACGAATGATTAACATATTCTGATCAGTTTCAGACAGTGGTTGATTATTCTTAATTTTAGTGATTAGGTTAGCATAAAAATCACTATCGCACACTTGTTTTTGCTGTAACAATCGGCGCGCAATGAACCGATCAGTTGGTGTGATTTTAGTAATATTGCGTAACCAATTCACGGTTTGCAAAGGTGAGTAAAATTCTGGAAATGCCCATTTTGTATCTCGCTTAGTGAACCATTGTTGCGAAATAACAAAAACTGCCTGCTTTTTATGCAATGCTGGCGTCATTTCCTGCATCCCCAAATAATGCGCTAATGACTCTGTTCCTGCCTGTCCAAGTAAAAATGGTCGATAATTTCGATCATACTTCTCTGCTAACATGCTAGGGTGCATAGTATCTAATCGTAATAATTCACTTGATCCAAAGAATGGCACATAATGCGTATCCGGATCATTAAATGCTTGCATTTTAACTGTTTCACCTTTAAACACATTTTTTGAAAATGAAACTGATGCCTCTTGAATATCTTTATTTGAGATTTGACTTAATGAAAATGGTACTAATAACAGTACGGTAACCATGACAAATGCCAAAATTACCGGACCAAAAATCCACCACAGCCCCCGCTTTTTATTCATCGTATTAACCCATCAAAGATTCAACTTTAGCAATCACCTTATTAGGCGTGTTCCAATCATTGCGATCAAATTCTGAAACTGGTGCTTGAATGTCGAACTTGGTTTCTAAATCAAGTAGCAATTCAACAGTTGCCATTGAATCGAGCAATCCACTTTCGAAAAAATCGTCGTCCATTTGATCTGAAATGTCTTCACCAATAATAGTGTTTAAAATTTCTACTACTTCTGTTTTTACATCCATGTTATTTCTCCTATAAATTATATTGTACTACGAACGATTAATGATGATGATGGAACCACAAGGTATCCAAAAAACCACTAAAGAGTAAGAAACTAACCATCACGACGTGGAACGTCAAGACAATGGCGAACGCTTCTGTAAACTTATTATGCGGTACATGATGCTTTTTCTTATATCGCAGCCATGCATCGTTGACCACTAGACCAACACCATGGAATAAACCATAGGCGATATAATACCAAGTTAATCCGTGCCAAAAGCCCATTAACAACATATTGGCTATATAAGCCACGTTAGAAGTCGTAATTCGACTCTTGAACCATTTGTTTTTCATCATCATGAAGACCAACCTCATGAAAACAAAATCACGGAACCAAAATGATAGTGTCATGTGCCAACGATTCCAAAATTCTTTCAAGTTTTTGGACAAGAATGGCAAATTAAAGTTCATTGGCACTTCTATACCCATGACATAACCAGTTGCAACTGCAAACAATGAATATCCAGCAAAGTCAAAGAACAAATCAAATCCATACGCGTACATGACACCAATTAGCCACCAAGACCATCCACCATTAGCATGCGCCGATAGCATTGCCATATGTTCGACTCTTGGCAAAAGCAATGTGCCAAAAATGTAAGATAAAACAAATTTGTACAAAAAGCCAAGAAAGAAAAAGTGAACAGCTTTTCCAAGCATGTCTAAGTATTTTTCTCGCGCTGGTACAGTTTCAATATCTTTCACAAAACGACGATATCGATCAATCGGTCCAGATGATATTGTTGGTAAGAAAAGCATGAAGCGCAGGAATAGCCAAGGGTTAAACGCTTTAATAGTGCCATCTCGCGTTTCCATAATCATAGCAACTGATCGGAAAGTTAAATATGAAATCCCCATAAAACCAAGCAGCGTTGTAACATGTGTCCAATGTGCAGCAGGAGCAATTTTTACGAGTGCCAGTGGCACAATCGCCAAGACGGTTGCGCTATAAAACACCCAGCTATTGTTAGCTTTTTTACGATATATCGTATAAGCCCAGACTAGTAACCATTGCCAGATCATATAACCAATTAAGGCGAATCCTTCATGGTACTTATGCCCATCAAACATCAAAAAGATAAAGACAACTGATACTATGACTTCATACCAGGCAAAACGCTTGCCAAAGTACAAGCCGATAGCCAAGGGCAATAATGCCAGTAACAAAATAATAAAATATTTTGGATCAGCATAAGGTTGTAAATTAAGCATCCCCATTCACCTCAGCAATCAATCCTTTTAAATCAATTTTGCCGTTGGGTGTGAGCGGCATCGCTTCTCGATAGATAAAGCGACCTGGTACCATATAAGGCATCATAATGTCTTTCAATTCGTCTTTAATGGCATTGGTTAATTGCATAGGCTTTTCAAATGGGTTGCCGCTAGCAACAATGACGGCTAGCAATTGTTTCACTTTCCCTTCGTCATCGTAGCGTGGTACTGCTGCTGCTTGTGCCACATAGTGACTTTGTTGTAACTGTTGTGCAACCTCTTCTAGTTCAATTCTGAAGCCATGCAACTTTATTTGGAAATCACTTCTACCACGATAATGCAACAATCCAGAAGAATCCATGGTTGCTAAATCACCAGTTTTATAAGCCTGATGTCCATCAATTTGTTTAAAAGCTTGTGCCGTTTTTTCAGGATTATTAAGGTATCCCTTTGAAACAGAAGGTCCACAAATTACAATTTCGCCAGTTTCTCCAGCTGGCACGTCTTGCCCATCGGGATCCTGGATTTTGATTGTTGTATCGGATTTGACGTAGCCAATTGGCATCTTGTCGTTAGCAGCAATAACCGCCTTGGTAATTGGCAAACCAGAGACCGCCACGGTTGCTTCTGTTGGCCCGTATGTATTATACACGGTTGCCTTTGGAAAACGTGCTAACAGCTTTTGAGCAGTTGTAGATCCGTCAACACTTCCCCACAAAAGAGAAAATGCGTCAATCGTGGTAGATTTTCTTGTGTAAAATTAGGATCCAGCAACGCAACATCAGCAAACGACGGTGTCGAAACCCAAATGTTGAGGTCCAATTTTGGCAATGTTGCAAACAATGTTTTGAAATCATCTGCCGTTTCTTTTGGCAGCGCTTTTAGTGTGCTGCTAGACAATAGTGCCGGCGCCCAATCCATAACCGATAGGTCAAATGAATAAGGTGGCTGCGACAAAACTTGGCTTTTTTCTGGCCAATTGAAGTCATCGCTCAACATCCAATCTGCAAAACTAATTAGGTTACGATGTGAGATCTGAACACCCTTTGGTTTACCGGTTGTACCTGATGTGAATATGATATAGAAATTATCGTCACCCTCAACTGGATGTGTTATTTGATAAGGCGTTTCATTGTCAAAAATATCGGTTAGTGCTTTCGGATCAATCACCGGCACTGAAGCAATCTTAATTGGTAGTTCATCAACAGCAATCACTAGCGCTGGCTTGCCAATTTCTAATATATCAGTGAGACGCTCATCAGCAGAACTCTTGTCAACTGGAATATACGCATGTCCTGACTTGACACTGCCTAAAAAGCTGGTAATCATCTCAAACTGTTGCCCACCGTAAACCATGATTGGCGCTTCAGCTGGTAAATTAAGGCTATCAATGTGAGCTGCCAAACTGTCTGAGCATGATTTTAGCTGAGCATATGTGTGTTTACGTCCTAATTCATCGTATGCAATCAAGTCACCGGTATTTTCGGCAATTACATCAATTTGATTAATCACGTTACTAATCATGTTAATTCCCCCATTTAAAACTCGTTATAGATAAAGTGTCCCTCACCAACACCTGAATAACCATAAAGGTATAATAATACCAAAATGATGATGAAATAAAAGAGTGTACGACCAATGAAATTAACTATTGGCCGCTGAAAAAACTGTTTTATCATTCAAAATACCCCCATCTGAATGGATTAATGTATAATCGAAGTAACGAAAAAATACCATCACAACGACATAATGGAATTAATTATAACACATATATTTCAATATGTTAATATTGTGTTTCAATATTGGAGCGACATGAATAAAAAATTAATCAGTACCATTGTTAATTTGGACAATTTCGTCCTAAAAAATAGAATGGTTAACGCCACACTCGTTGCGATGCAACAAACACTTCCTTTATTAGCGATTTGCGTTTATGTACAACTCATGTCACATCTCATTTTGTCACCAAATGCACTGTTGGTGACATTATTTAATTGGCATTTACGGATACCTGCTGATATACAATTGCAAGAGATGCTTTCACTATTAGAAGTATTCGTCTTGATGATTCTATCAGCCAGCTTTACCAAACACTTTTTATCGATGCGTAAAGTAGCGCAAACTACTTTACCCACTCTTACTAACTTTCTAGGCACTTATTTTTTGTTCTTAGGTAAAGGGCAAACACCAACTTATGATACTTCACAGTATTTGTTAGTCATTCTGCTGTCTTTCATTAGTTGTGAAAGTTTCTATTTTTATCAAAAATTTGTCAGCGGTGATAACCCGCAACCGTTTGCTGTCAGATTTTTGATTTGGGCTGCCCTGATTTTATTGATTGATGTCGCTTTGCATTTTGCTATTCAACGTAGCGTAGTTCGATCTGCATTGAGTACCTTGCTATCTAACAATTTTTTTACAACCTTCATTGGTCTTGTCATTATTAGCGTTGTGGCGCCACTACTGTGGTGGCTAGGAATTGGTTTGCCGCGTGAATTAATTAATAATCCCAGCACTATTAATGCTGTCATTAAAAATTTAGATACAATTTTGACAAACACAAATGCTACACTGCCTTATCCAACTAACCTTTATAGTGTCTACACCGCTTTTTCTTTATTTGGTGGTGTTGGCAGCACATTAGCAATCAGCTTTATTTTACTATTCTCTGTTCGAAAAAAACAACAGCATTTAGGAATGCTGTCCCTCCTACCTAGCTTGTTCAATAGTAATCAGCTGTTATACTTTGGTTTACCAATATTTTTACGACCGTTAATGCTTGTCCCCATGATTTTGACAAGCTTACTTGGCACACTAATCGGGTATACCGCTATTGTGACCCATCTCATTAAGCCAGCAACACTTTCAACACCCAACACGACGCCAAGTACACTTGTTGCTTTTTTAGGGAGTAATGACAGTTGGTCCCTGCTAATTGTCGCTATCATTTTTGCACTATCCGTTGTTATTTACAGACCATTTATAGCCATAGAAACGTCCGAGGTCAGCTATGAGAAATAAAGTAATTATCATATTAAGTCTAGTCCTCATGGTTACCATTGGTTTTTTCGGACACGATTGGGTAACACATACTAATAATAATCAAGCAAAAATTCAAAACTCTCGAATGGCACCGATTATTTTTATTCCCGGATCTAGCGCCACAATTAATCGATTTGATAATTTACTAAGTAAATTAAATAATCCTAAATCAACGCACAGCATTTTAAAGGTCCAAGTCAATACTGATGGCAAATTAGTATACTCAGGGCATATTAGAGCTAATGATGAACAACCATTTATCGTCATCGGTTTTCAAAACAATCAAGATGGGTATGATAATATCAAGAAACAATATCGTTTGCTAAACACAGCCATGACCGATTTGCAAGAACGCTATCATTTTAGAAATTTTCAAGCAATCGGTCATTCCAACGGCGGCTTGATTTGGACTGGATTTTTAGAAAATTATTATAGTTCTAACAGCTTTAACATGACAACGCTCATGACGTTAGGCACACCCTATAACTTTTCTGAAGTGACGTTGGCTCGTCGGACAGTGATGTTAACTGATTATATTAACAAGAGTAAAAACTTGCCCAAAGGATTGTCGGTTTACTCAATTGCCGGCACAGAAGATTATACAGACGACGGTATTGTGCCTGTACAAAGCGTCATTGCTGGAAAATACATCTTTCAAAAACATGTTAAAGCCTATACCCAAATCACTGTTTCTGGCAGTGATGCCCAACATTCAAGCTTACCGGAAAATAGTGAAGTTGTTTCACTAATTCAAGAGTATTTGTTGACAAAAACAGATAACACTGGCCGTCCAACACCTTAAAAACTCTACACCCAAAAAGCCTTGTAGCGTGAATACACGTTACAAGGCTTTTTTCATTATTTCACACCAGCTTCTATCATTTTTTTGAGACGATATTGCATTTGTTCAAACCGTCGTTTATCACTCTCAGCAATATCGTATTTCAAAGCACCTATCATTTGTAAGACTGCATGCTTGAATGAAGTCGATTTTGCTAAACTTAATTGGTTAATAGACTCTCGTAAACCAACAATAACTTCTGGATTATACGTGTCTGTACCAATATCTATGGGTTTTTCATCATCATCGACCCAAATCATCTTTTGACAAAATTGTGCTTTTTCAGTGTTATGATGTCGCAACAAATCAATAGCTCGATTTGATAGCGCAGTAATAAAGTAAGTCGAAAATTTTGCACGTGGGCATGCTACTTCATACCGTTTCACACACCTCATTAGTATTTCTAGTCCCTCGGAATACCAATCATCCTTTTTAATATGCCCACTTATTTTTCGCTTATGAACGTTAAAAATAGCAGGTTTTAAATGTTTTATTAGCACACTGTATGCACAATCATGTCCTTTTTTTGCCGCAATTACTGTGGCTAACAGCCTATCTTTCGTCAATATTATGCTCCCGTTTGGCGCATACATTAACAGAATATAAGATAGATATCATCGTGCTATTCTGTTTATTTGGTATGCGTATTATAACGGATGACGTGAATTATATCCTTGATATATCAATAAACTAGCTGCAACACTGGCATTTAAACTCTGAACATGCCCAATCATTGGAATTGTTAACATACCATCCACCTTTTTCTTCAAAAGTGGCGAAATGCCCTTCCCCTCGTTGCCAATGATTAAAGCCGTGGCTCCCTTGGCATCCCAGCGACGATAATCTTCACCAGACATGTCGGTACCAAATATCCAGACGCCACGCTTTTTGAGTGACTCGACAACTGCTGCCAAATTAGTCACACGGGCGACTGGCACGTGTTCAATAGCCCCCGTGGATGTTTTGGCCACTGTCGCGGTCAGTTGAACCGCGCGACGTTTAGGAATGATAACACCGTGGACTCCAGCAGCGTCGGCCGTTCTTAAAATTGATCCTAAATTATGTGGGTCCTCAATACCATCTAAAATCAAAAAAAATGGCTCTTCATCATGTTGACTGGCTCGATCAAATAAATCATCAATTGAGGCATACTCAAAAGCGGCAACACTCAGCACAACACCTTGATGGTTCCCGCCGTCAGTTAATTCATCTAATTTCGATTTAGGGGCTTGCTGAACAACTAATCCCCTTTTTTTTGCAAACTGCAAAACTTCATTGCGCATTTTATCTTGTAGGCCAGTCTGTACCCAAACTTTGTTGATTTCTTGTTTGCTTTTTAGTGCTTCAACACTGGCATGATGACCATAAATGAATTCACCTGCTTCATCACGTTTCATTTCTTTATTCTCCCAGTTTCAATTTCGTCAAAGATCCATGCCATTAACGTTTGCAATCGTTCTTGACGGTTAGACAAATATAAATAACCAAACAACGCTTCAATTCCTGTCGAAATTCGATAGGTAACGACATCAGTATTTTTTGCTTTTGTGTGTGATTTTGCGTTTCGGCCACGCTTAAAGTAGATTAGCTCATCTTCGAAAAGAATTTGATCGTCTGACATGCGTTGAAAAATTGCTGCGTGGGCTTTAGCCGACACATAATGTTTGCTTCTTTTTTGAAGATCATTTACCTTTGTCAAACCCATTGCTAACAAATGTTGTCGCACTTCTAATTCATAAATTGCATCTCCAATATAAGCCAATGCCAATCCGTTCATTTGTTCGTAATTTAAATTATGCATAATTCAATTATACGCAATTATGATAGATTGCGTATAACTTTTCAAACATCGTTCTGCAGAACAATAATTATTTTATCTTAAACAGTTGAAAACACATACCCTTTTGGCATAATTGACATCATTTTTGGCATAACGCGCACACTCGCCTGTTCATTTTATTTTCTTTAAATCAAAAAAACCGCTCATTTGAAAAATGAGCGGCTTTTTAATCATCACTATTAATCTTCAAATGCCTTAGCGACATCATCTAATTTTGGAATGTCGGGTGTATCTTCTGTCTCAAGTTCAGGTTGTGCGATAACATCACCAACAACCTTACTCTTAATCTTACGATATTCCGCCATACCCGTTCCGGCAGGAATGATCTTTCCAATAATAACGTTTTCTTTCAAACCAACTAGTGGGTCATTTTTACCACGAATAGCAGCATCAGTCAAGACACGTGTTGTTTCTTGGAATGACGCAGCTGACAAGAATGAATTTGTTTCTAACGCAGCCTTAGTAATACCAAGCAAAACTGGACGAGCAGTTGCCGGCACAAGACCTTCAAACAATGCTGGTTCATTAGCACGCTTGAAATCAGCAATATCCATTAATGTTCCTGGCAATAAGTCTGTTTCGCCCGGATCCATCACACGCACTTTACGCAACATTTGACGAATCATAACTTCAATATGCTTATCCGAAACTTCAATACCTTGTAAACGGTAAACTTTTTGAATTTCTGTCAACATGTATGATTCTGTTGTTAACGTATCTGTAACAGCTAATAATTCCTTAGGATCAATTGGACCTTCGTTAATAGCATCACCACGTTGAATCTCGTCACCTTCTGCAAAACGCATGCGTGCAGTGAGCGGCAAAGTATACGTACGCGTATCTGTTTCACCTTCAATAGTGACAGCCTTCGTACGCTCTGCTGGATTTTCTTCAATTGCAGTCACAACACCAGTCACTTCAGAAATTTCTGCACGTCCCTTAGGAATACGTGCTTCAACAATTTCTTGGACACGAGGCAAACCTTGCGTAATATCATTACCACCGGCAACACCACCAGTGTGGAAGTTACGCATTGTCAATTGCGTACCTGGTTCACCAATTGATTGCGCAGCAACAGTTCCCACAGCTTCACCAACTTCAACTTCTTCACCAGATGCTAAGTTACGACCATAGTCGAGTACTGAAACACCGTGCTCTGTTGTTGACGTAAAGACAGAACGAATCGTTACTTCTTCAATGCCAGCATTGACAATCGCTTTGGCAACATCTTCATCAATCATTTCATTACGAGAAACAATCTTTTCACCAGTTTCTGGATCAAACACTGACTTCATTGCATAACGTCCCAAAATACGATCGTAAAGTGGTTCAACAACTGATGTGCCATCCATGATTGCTTTAACGGCAACACCACGATCAGAATCATTGTCGAATTCACGAACAATAACATCTTGCGCAACATCAACTAGTCGACGCGTCAAGTATCCTGAGTTAGCCGTCTTCAAGGCTGTATCTGACATTCCCTTTCGGGCCCCGTGAGTAGAAATAAACATTTCCATCACTGTCAAACCTTCACGGAAGTTAGCTGTAACTGGCAATTCAATAATTTTACCACCAGGTCCGGCCATCAGACCACGCATACCAGCCAATTGCACGAAGTTTGAAATGTTACCACGAGCACCTGAGTCTTGCATCATGAAAATTGGATTAGTTGGTTCAAATGATTCAATCAGCTTATCTTGAATGATATCCTTGGCTTTTGTCCAAATTTCAGTAACTCGTTGGTAGCGCTCAGCATCCGTAATCAATCCTCGACGGAATTGCTTGGTTACAGTAGCAACTTGGTTATGCGCATCTTCAAGAATAGCAGGCTTTTCTTTCAAATCTGTCACATCAGTCATAGCAACTGTCAAACCAGATTCAGTTGACTTTTCATAGCCTAAGTCTTTCATGCGATCTAGTAACAGTGACGTTTCCGTCACTTTGTAGCGCTTGTAAACTTCAGCAATAATATCTGATAAGAATCCTTTTTTGAAAGCACCAATGATTGGCGTTTCTGCTAGATAATCATGAATATCTTCGCCTGACTCAATGAAGAAACGATCATCAACGCCCTTAAAGTTGTCCTCAGATGGTTCGTTGATAAACGGAAAATCAGTTGGTAAAATTTCATTAAAAATTAGCTTTCCAACTGATGTAACCATTACTTTAGAACGTTGTTCGTCTGTAAATGGCTTTTCAGCTGGGAATGAAGACGTTTGGATTCCAACACGTGTATGATAATGAACAACTTTACTTGCAAAAGCAATGCGTGCTTCATCAACACTTGAGAAAATCATTCCTTCGCCTTCGCGACCAGCTTCCTCAGTAGTTAAGTAATAGTTACCAATAACCATGTCCTGTGATGGCGCAACAATTGGCTTTCCATCTTTTGGTGCCAAAATGTGTCCAGCGGCAAGCATTAGCAAACGTGCTTCAGCTTGTGCTTCATCAGATAATGGGACGTGAATCGCCATCTGATCACCATCAAAGTCGGCGTTATAGGCTTCAGTAACCAGCGGATGCAAACGCATTGCTTTACCTGAAACTAACACTGGCTCAAACGCTTGAATGCCTAAACGGTGCAACGTAGGTGCGCGGTTTAACAAAACAGGGTGTTCTTTAATAACATCTTCCAAAACATCCATGACATCGCCGTCAGCTTTATCAATCTTACGCTTAGCAGATTGATGCGCCAAGTTGCTGGTAACTGCGTGTTGTTAATTTTTCATGATAATGGTTGAACAACCGATTGCCATTGGTACAGGCAATCCCATTTGGTTCATCTTCAAGAAAGGTCCAACATCAATAACTGAACGACCAGAATAATCGACACGCTTACCAAGCAAGTTTTGACGGAAACGACCTTGCTTACCTTTTAGCATGTGTGAAAGTGATTTCAATGGACGGTTACCAGGACCAGCCACTGGACGACCACGACGACCATTATCAATCAAGGCGTCAACAGCTTCTTGTAACATACGCTTTTCGTTTTGAACAATAATACCTGGGGCATTTAAGTCCAACAAACGCTTCAAACGATTGTTGCGGTTAATCACACGACGATACAAATCATTCAAATCAGAAGTCGCAAAACGACCACCTTCCAATTGAACCATTGGACGCAAGTCTGGTGGGATAACAGGCACAACGTCCATTACCATCCATTCAGGCTTATTGTCAGATTGTAAGAACGCTTCAACAATGTCCAAACGACGTACAGCGCGTACACGTTTTTGACCAGTAGCTTCTTGCAATTCGCGCTTCAACTCATCAGCTTCGCCAGCTAAATCAACATTAGCCAACAATTCTTTAATTGCTTCCGCACCCATACCAGCCTTAAAGCCAGCACCATATTGCTTCTTCTCAACTGGTGCATCACCAGGTTCAATGACAACGTATGACGCAAAGTAGATAATTTCTTCAAGTGAACGAGGTGACATGTCCAAAACAAGACCCATTCGTGAAGGAATACCTTTGAAATACCAAATATGTGTAACAGGTGCAGCCAATTCGATGTGACCCATACGCTCGCGACGTACTTTTGATGATGTTACTTCAACACCACAACGGTCGCAGACGATACCTTTATATCGGATTCGCTTGTATTTACCACAGGCACATTCATAATCTTTTGTAGGTCCGAAAATGCGTTCATCGAACAAACCGTCTTTTTCAGGCTTTAATGTTCGATAATTAATCGTTTCTGGCTTTTTTACTTCACCATAAGACCATGAACGAATCTTATCTGGTGATGCCAAACCGATTTGCATACTTTCAAACTTGTTAACATCGATTGCCATCTATTTGCTGTTACCTTTCTTAATTATTGCCGTCTGATGCAGCTGTATCTTGTGCTTCAACCTTAGAAAAGGCTGCTGCAACTTCTTCGTCTTCTTTATTTAACAAATCTGGATTTGTACGAGCCAATTTTTCAAGTGCATCAACTGGCAAAATCGAATCATCTTCATCCATTTGACGCAATTCTACTTCATCGCCTGATCCATCTAAGACCTGCATGTCTAGACCAAGTGCTTGCAATTCTTTTACCAAGACACGGAATGATTCTGGCACACCAGGGCGTGGAATTGGTTCACCCTTGATGATTGACTCATAAACTTTAACACGTCCAGCAACATCATCTGACTTGTATGTCAAGATTTCTTGCAAGGTATAAGCAGCACCATAAGCTTCCAATGCCCAAACTTCCATTTCACCGAAACGCTGTCCACCAAATTGCGCTTTACCACCCAAAGGCTGTTGCGTAACAAGTGAGTATGGCCCAATAGAACGCGCGTGGATCTTATCGTCGACCATGTGGGCTAACTTCATATAGTGCATGACACCAACGCCGACACGTTTGTCAAATGCTTCACCCGTACGACCATCATAAACAACTGATTTACCATCTTGTGGCAAGCCGGCTTCGCGTAATGCGGCTTCAATTTCATCATCACTAGCACCATCAAAGACTGGTGAGGCAACGTGAATACCAAGTTGTTTTGCAGCAAATCCTAAGTGAAGTTCCAAAACTTGCCCAATGTTCATACGTGAAGGCACGCCCATTGGTGAGAGCAAAATGTCAATTGGTGTGCCATCTGGCATGTATGGCATGTCTTCTTCAGGAACAACCACAGAAACAGTTCCCTTGTTTCCATGACGACCAGCCATTTTATCACCAACTTGAATCTTACGCTTCTGAGCAATGTAGACACGTACCATCATATTAACACCTGGTGCTAACTCATCACCATTTTCTGGTGTATAAATACGTACGTTTTGAACAACACCACCGCCACCATGAGGGACACGTAATGACGTATCACGCACTTCACGTGCTTTTTCTCCAAAGATAGCATGAAGCAAGCGTTCTTCGGCAGATAATTCTGTCACACCCTTTGGTGTCACTTTACCAACCAAAATATCACCATCATGAACTTCAGCACCGACACGAATAATACCATCAGCATCCAAATCCTTCAACTGGTCTTCACCAGTATTAGGAATTTCGCGTGTCATTTCTTCCGGCCCAAGTTTTGTGTCACGCGCTTCTGAGTCATATTCTTCAATATGAATTGATGTATAAACATCTTCACGAACCAAACGTTCGTTCAAAACGATAGCATCTTCGAAGTTATAACCTTGCCAAGTCATGAAAGCAATCAGTGGGTTTTGACCCAAAGCTAACTCTCCTTGTTCCATTGATGGACCATCAGCCAAAACTTCATCAGCTTCAACGTGCTCACCAGCATGAACAATTGGCTTTTGGTTATAGTTTTTACCACCATTTGAACGACGGAACTTCATCAATTCGTACGTATCAAGTTGCCCATCTTCACGACGCACACGAATTTGACGTCCATCAACATATTCAACTTCACCAGCTGCACGAGAAATCATAGCAACACCTGAATCGTGCGCGGCCTTATATTCGATACCTGTACCAACAAGTGGCGCATGTGGGTCAAGCAATGGTACAGCTTGACGTTGCATGTTGGCACCCATCAAAGCACGGTTGGAATCATCGTTTTCTAAGAAAGGTATCGCAGCTGTTCCAACAGAAACAACTTGTTTAGGCGAAACGTCCATGTAGTCAATGCGATCAATTGGTGTTTCAATGTTTTCTTCACCAAAACGCGCCATAACCGTATTGTGTACAAAGCTACCATCTTCATTCAATGGTGAGTTAGCTTGTGCAACAATGTAATTATCTTCTTCATCAGCCGTCAAATAGTCAATTTTGTCGGTAACTTTGTGTGTTGTCCAATCAACACGACGGTATGGTGTTTCAACAAAACCATACTTGTTAATACGACCATAAGTAGCCAATGAGTTAATCAAACCAATGTTAGGACCTTCAGGTGTTTCAATTGGGTCAATTCGACCATAGTGCGTGTAATGAACATCTCGGACTTCAACACCGGCACGATCACGAGTCAAACCACCTGGTCCAAGTGCTGACAAACGACGCTTATGGTTCATTTCACCCAATGGGTTGGTTTGATCCATAAACTGTGACAACTGTGAAGAACCAAAGAATTCCTTAACAGCAGCAACAACAGGACGAATATTAATCAATTGTTGTGGCGTAACTGTATTGGCATCTTGAATTGACATACGTTCGCGAACAACACGCTCCATACGCGTTAATCCAATACGGAATTGGTTTTGTAGTAATTCTCCAACTGATCGAATACGACGATTTCCAAGATGATCAATATCATCGACTGATCCAACACCTTCTTGTAAGTTCAAGAAGTAGTTCATGCCAGCCAAAATGTCGGCTGGACGAACTGTACGATCATGTTCATCAATATGACCGTTTCCGATCAATAGTAGCGTCTTATCAGGATTTTCAGGTGCCTCAATTTTGATCTTTTGTAGCGTTACAGGCTCCTCAAGAACAGCATCACCTGAAGGTGTATAAGTAGTTGTCTTGAAGTCATCACGATCCAAAAATGGTGATAATTTAGCCATCACTGACTTGTCAACTAAGGTTCCTTTTTCGGCAATAATTTCACCTGAATCAGGATCAGCCAAAGTCTCTGCTAATGTCTGATTTAACAAGCGTGTCTTCAAAGACAACTTTTTGTTGATTTTGTAACGACCAACAGAAGCTAAATCATAACGTTTTGGATCAAAGAAACGTGCAACCAACAACGCACGTGATGAATCAGCTGTTTTAGGTTCACCTGGACGCAAACGCTCATAGATGTCTTTCAAAGATTCTTCGACACGAGAATCTGACATGTCTTTGTGAACGTCTTTTTCCAAAGTCATATTCAAAGCATCATACTGATCTGAAAAAATATCAATAATATCAGAATCAGAGCCAAATCCCAACGCGCGAACCAACTCAGTCATGAGCAATTTACGTGTACGATCAATACGAACGTTTGCAATACCTTTTGCATCAGTTTCATATTCTAACCATGCACCACGGTTAGGAATGACGGTTGTGCCATAATGAGGACGACCGTTTTTATCTGTTTCTTGATTGTAATAGATACCTGGTGAACGTACCAATTGAGAAACAATAACACGTTCAGCACCGTTGATAATGAACGTTCCTTGCTCCGTCATCAATGGAAAATCACCAAAGAAAACATCTTGAGACTTGATTTCACCAGTTTCATGGTTAGTCAAACGCAACGTGACGTGTAATGGTGCTGAGTAGTTAGCATCATGTTCACGTGCTTCATCAATGTTATATTTGGGTTCCATCAACTGGTAATCAACATATTCCAATGATAATGTTCCTTGGAAATCATCGATTGGCATGATGTCTCCAAACATTTCTTTGATACCATCATCTAAGAACCATTGATATGATGCCGTTTGAATTTCGATCAAATTCGGTACATCTAAGACCTCTTTGATACTTGCATAAGACCGACGAGTACGGTGCTTACCGTACTTAACTAAATGTCCTGCCACACTTATCACCTCATTAATTATTTACCGTGTTTACATTACTGTTTGATTACAAATCAAGCTAAATGGCTTAAAAAAGTAACCTATGAGCACAAAAAAAGCAATCGCCCCTGTTTCCGCAGATAACGTTTGCTTCAATATAAAGAACTTGCGGACAATATTTCGCAAAAATCATATTTATTCACAGTACTACAGATACTAATTATACATGAAATATAAAAAAAAACAACCTAAAAGGTTGTTTAATAATGCCGCCGGTGGGAGTCGAACCCACACGGTGTTGCCACCACTGGATTTTGAGTCCAGCGCGTCTGCCAATTCCGCCACAGCGGCATATGATAAAGCTCTAAAGCTTAGGGCGGTAGAAGGGGATCGAACCCTCGCATGCTGGATCCACAAACCAGTGTGTTAACCACTTCACCACTACCGCCATGGCAGGGATAGAGGGAATCGAACCCCCATCAACGGTTTTGGAGACCGCTATTCTACCGTTTAACTATATCCCTAACACTAAATAATTTATATATCGACTCTAAGCCGAAATAACATGGTAAGGAATTGCGCCTTACTTTACACTGAAAATTGTACATGTCTTTTTAAAACTTGTAGCGGTCACAGCGGGGCTCGAACCCGCGATCTCCTGCGTGAC